>JAOEGS010000398.1:3986-20149 GCA_025447755.1 Corythornis vintsioides
TGCCCCAGATCCTGTCCCCGAGGTACCCCAGTGCATCCTCAGGCCCACTGGGCAGGGAGCAGAAGCCAGTGCCAGGGGTCTGCTGGTGCTGCAGCAGCACCGAGTCCAGCAGAAGAATGTCTGGCATCTGCTGGCACCGCCGGAGCCCGGGAGCAGGGGCAGGGCCGGCGAGAGGGTGGGCAGCAGCCAAGCGGCGGGAGGATGAAATACAGGCTCGAACCCGAAGAAAAGCTCCGCCGCGTTTGTTCTCCCCACACTCCTTTGTCCCCAGCCCAGCACATCCCGGGGATTCCAGCGCCTGCACCTCATCAATCTCTCGGGAGGGAGGCAGCTGCTGTGTCTGCAGAGCCAGGATCCCTCCCTGCCTGGCACAGCTCCTGCTCCACAGGCGGGCAGGGGCTGCCAGCTCACACATATGCTGCTAAGGGTCGGTCCTTCTCGGCTGTGAAAGGTGTGGCTGCTCCCAGCTCAGCCCCTGTCACAACTGGGAGGACTGGGCCCAGCATCTCTTGCTGCAGCGTTGGCTCTGGTGCCCGGGCATCTGTCGGCGCGGGGGGAGCTGTGCCAGGGCATCAGCTCTGCCATCACTCAGCCCCCAGCCAGCTCTTTGCCAGGGCCAGGGGAAAGCCACACGCAGCAGCAGTGCCCGGGCACGGAGGGCAGGGTGAGTGCCCTGGCCCTGGCATGACATGCTGGGGACCAGTGCTGCACCTGAAGGGGGAGTTTTTGGGGTGTGTGTCCCCAGAAGCAGAAAAAAAAGGCAGGGGAGAGAGCTCAGGGGAAGAGGCACCAGCCCTGCCTCAGACAGGGGCTCAGGCAAGAGCTGGTCAGGTCCCTCAGCTCTGCCCTCGGTGGCAGCCTGGCAGAAAGTGCCCACTGCTGTGCCCCATCCCCCTGCAGCTGCTCCACAGGGTGGGCAGAGAGAAGCACCTGCTGCTCCAGCCACCTCCAGGGCAGGAGAAGCAGGATCAGTCCTGAAGGACTTAGAGAACAGCCCCAAAAAGCACGTTTCTGAAGAGCCAGGGAAGTGCCCCTCACCCGGGAGGTGGCAGTGCCAAGCACGGGCACGTTGGGCTGAGCCCTCCATCCCCAGGCAGGTCTGGAACTGCTGCACCTCTCAGGAGAGGTGAGTGAACAAAAATCAGCTGCAGGAACATTTTTTTCCTTGTTCTGCTCAGGGAGGTGGAGACCAGAGCTCAGCAAACCCTCCTTCCTCACCCTCTGAGCCTGCAAGCAGCCCAGCAAGGAGCAGCCCCCATACCTGAGACCCCCCCAGCAGCTCCCAGCCCCTCAGTCCCACCAGGACTCCCCAGCAGCAGGAGCTGCAGCCCAGGCAGGAGTGCCAGGGAAGGTGGCACTTGGCAGGCCTGGCTGCTTGGTGCCAGGTTTCTGCCTTGGCAGCAGCTGCTGGGGGGTTGCTCTGGCCAGGGCTCCATCTGCCTCTGTGTCAGAACCATGGTGCTTGCACCCTGACTGGGAGCCCTGTCCCTCCCCTCCCCCCAGAGCCCTCAGCACCCCCAGGGCAGGGTGCTGGAGGGGGACCCAGGCTGGTCAGCACAGGGCCACACACCAACCCTGCAGCAGGGAGAGGTTGGAGCAGCAGGAACAGCTCCTCACTCCTGCACTGACACCCCCCAGGGTGGGATAGGAAGGGGACACATCCAGGCATCTTACTCATATCCAGGTTTATTTTTCTCTTCCCTGCATTTCTAAGACAAAGGATGGACCCGAAGGTCTCCACAGCAGCAAGACTTCTATAGAAAAAAACCACAATTAGTCATTAATCTCCTGTGGCAAAACCTGTAAGGACACCCACAGAGCCCAGGGTGCTGCAGGCAGGGGCCCACACACCCCCTCAGCCTGCTGCTGGGGTTAAAACCTAGACAAGCCTCCCAGTCACCCAGAAACCAGTTCCTCCCCTCCCACACAAACCAGCTCCTCCAGAGCACTAACTGGTGCTGCAGAGGCAGCCCCTGGGGCCTTCACTGGACCCTCCCAGGTTGGACACCAGCTACACCAGGGGATGCAGGGGCTCCTAGTGCAATGAAGCTCCCAGGCTGGGGGGAAAGGGCTCAGGCTGGGGTAAGTTCTTTGCTAAGAGTCCTGCTCCTGAGGAAGGAAGGGGTATAAAGGGAGCAGAGAGTTTATGTCACTGTGGTCAGTGGTCACTGTGCTCTACTCAGACACACACTGCCCTAGGAGGGAAAAAAGAGCAAGTGTGGCAAGTTAGACTATGGTAGAAGTCAGTGCCTAAAGCTCTCAGCTACACCCAGCAACTGGCTAATGCTGAAATGCTCCAGGGAAAAGACATTGACCAGCTTTTCATTTCTCTGGACCCAGAGCCCAGTATCTTGAGACACTCCCATCCTCCCTCCTGCTTCCCACTGCTCCTGTTTGGCCTCGAGGTGGCAGAAAAAGGACCCTGATGTTGGTTCCCAGGTGCAGCCCCAGCTACTGGTTCTGGACCACGAGGGTCACTTCTCTGAGAGCCAGCTGAAGTTAGACAAGAAGCCAAGGCCATCCCCTGGGTGCCACCTCCCTTCTGGTTTGAAAGGTGCAAGGTCTTGTCAAGAGGGACCCTCAGTGAGCCTGGGGAAGCCTCTGTGCAGAGACCTGAGCACGCCCAGGGACACAGGGCTGAGGTAGGGGAGGCTGCTGCCAGGGGACCTGCCCAGACAGCACAGGGTGGGCAACTCCAGTGCCACAGGACAGCCAAGAGGGGAAAGGAAACCCAGGGGAGACAGCAGCAGCCTGGGGGGAGCTGGACTGGGCTGTCAGCAGCAAGAAGCTGAAGAAGCTGCCTGCTACAGGCAGACACCACCTGCTCCAAACAAGGCCAGAAAGACACAAACCAACCAAAACCAAGAGTTTGGCAACACAGCAAAGGTGGCTGTTGGAGGCCAGGGCCTGGCTGGAGGCAGCACAACTCCCTCACCAAGGGGCCTGTGGATGGGAAACTTCTGTCCAAGGCAGAGGAAACGTTGCCAGCAGCTCCTGCCCCGGGCCCTGGGTCACCTCCCATCCTCTGGAAAGCCAAAACATGACACGTTTCCCACTCCTGGGCAAAATCAGCCCTCATCCCCCCCTGCCCAAAGCACGGGCTCTGGCAGAGGCCCAGGCTGGCTTGGCACTGACCCCCTCCCCCCCCTCTGCCTGCTGCTCCAGCTCTTAACCTGCAGCACTCAGAAGCTTTCCCATGCCCAGCAGGATCCATCTGCTCCCATTTAACCTCCTGCTTCTCCAGGCCAGGCAAGTGGCTCCTTCTCTGAGACAGAGAGGCAAGTGCCTGGCAGGGATCTGGGGCACAGGGGGTACCTGTGCTGAGGAAACAGGGCCCCATCCCCCATCACTTTCTTCTCCCTGGGGGCTCTTTCATCTCCCTGCCTTTCTGCAGCTTCCCACTGACTTGCCTTCCACCCAGGAAGAAACTGGAGCATCTCCTGGGAAAGGCAAAAAGAAAACCTTCCCTGCAGCAGCAGCTGCCCAGCCTGCTGGGGGGTACTATGGGCACTAATCTGACTGGCACTTTTCCTCTTCCTATTCTGCTCCCCCCCCGGGGAGGGGGGGTTTGCTTTTGAGATGATTTAGGTGGGTGTGAAGTGGATGGGGTCATTCCCAGCACCTCCTTCATCCTGGAGCAGTGCCTAGGAAGAGCTCTGCCCAGTCCAGCTCTTCCTTGGGAACCTCAGTTCCCAGCTGCACCTCTCCAGCCTCTTCCAGTGGGGCAGTCGGGGCCGATCCACCCGCTCCGGGTGCCCGGCTCTCTCCACCCCCGGCAGCGCTCGGCGGCTGGCAGAGCTCCCCCGGTGGCGAGGTCGGGGAGTGTGGCCGCTAGGACAGCTCGAAGCCGGTGTTCATGCTGATGGCGTAGCGCAGCTTCTCCCGCAGGATGCTCTTCTTGCTGTAGTTGGGAAGCTTGAGGAGGTTGAAACACGTGGAGGAGGTTGGGAGGCGCCCGCCCGGCTCTTTCTTGCGGATGGTGAAGAAGCCTCGGAGGACGCTGCCCAGCGTGTCCCCCGTGTCCTGGGGCAGGGCACAGAGCACAGGATCAACCCATGAACTACAGCCTGGGGCTGGAAAGGGGCAGGGTCAGAGGCAGGGGGAGGTCCCGAGGGGAAAACACCACCCGGGAGACAAGGCACGAAGAGCCCGAGTGGGAAGAGGGAGGTACAGCCAGATGTGCAATGTGAGGGTAAGGTGTTTTCATCTAGTTTCCTGGTCAGGCAGGGAAGGAGGGAGCCTGGCAGGGCCACCAGAAGCCTGGCAGGGCCAGCATGAGACCCGAGCAAGCAGGGTGCCCACCTGGTCATCAGAGACTTCCACGCAGCGGATGGAGAAGGGAGGCTTGAGGTAGGCAAAGCCCAAAAGTGGAGGCCTGGAGCAGCTGGTAACAAACTGGAAAGAGTGATGGAGGGTGAAAGATGGCAGCAGGGGGGGCAGCCTGGCCCTACAGCTCACCCAGGTGCAGCCCCGTGGAGCTGTGGTGCTGCTCAGCCCGAGGAGCTGTTCATGGTGACACGAGAGCAGACCCAGGAACTCTGCCCCTCTGCTGGGGCCTGGGGGGTGGGTTTTCAGGTGTGAAGCAGTTGGATGCCCCAGCTGGCTGGAGGGCAGCACGGGGGTGCCCACCCCAGGGCCCAGCTTACCTTGAGGAACATGGCTCTCTCCTCGGGGCTGAAGTCGTTGGCCAGGATGTCCCAGAGCCAGATGATGACCCGGTGACTCCCGTGGAAGCCCCCGTAGTACACGGTGTGTTTCCTGGGGACAGAAAGGTGGTGACAGGCCCTGTCCTGCTGGAGCAGGAGGGTGACAGCTGCCAGCTGAGGGGAGGATCAGCCCCTGCTCCCAGCCCCGGGAGGAAGAAGGGCAGAGAGATTCTGCTCAGGAAGCAGTGGAAGAAGTTTGGGGAGGGTTCCCCTTCCCATTCATTAGTACTTGTTCCTGACAGAAGAACTTGTTCCTTTCCAGCTAATTGGGACCAAGTTCCTCAGCTCCCTTCCCTTCTGGCTGCTCCTCAAACACCACTGGAGGAGCGGAAAGCCTTGGAAGAGCCGAGTCCCCTGCCACCCTCCAGCTGTGAGGGGAAGGGCAGCAGCAGACTGAGCTGCTCACTCACTTCAGGTCCTCGAGGTCGATCTCAGCATTGTCCCCAGAGATGAGTCTCTGCAGCTCGGGGGCTGAGAACATCCGAATCCACTCGGGCTTGATGATGGACCTGAAGCCGGCGATCAGCGCCGCCGTCTGGCTCTTGATCTGCGTGTGCATCCTGAAGTGGGCCATCAGGTGGATGTAGCTGATCCTGGGAAGGGGGAGAAACAGGGAAAAGTGGCAGCAAGGGAGCTGGACAGCACGGGGCACCCACCTCCCCAGCCTGCTGCAGCCCAGAGGGAAGCAGAGCTGCCTGGAGGCGGGTCTGAGTGTGTGCGTGTCTCCCCACACAAGCCCCGCTGTTGATTTCAGCAGCAAGAGCTCTTCTTCTGCCCAGACTTTGTCCCCCACCCACTGCCCCTGCTGCCTGCTCGGTTCTTGGAGCACCTTCCAGCCCAGGGATGAGCCAGCTCTGTCACTTGATCAGCCCTGGCCAGAGAGCAGCCTGCAGGGGAGTGTGTTCAGCTCCTCTTTAAAGGATCAGAGCCCCGGGCACTGGCACCCTCTGGGTCTGAAAAAACAACTGTCAGGGCTCTGGTGCCACCTGTGCCAGACCCCATGGCTAAAGAATCAACACACCAAAACCCACTCGGGAGATTTCCACCTTCACCCCTCGACTATGGAAGGGGTGCAGAGTTCATTAGAGGGGAGGCACCATCAGGCTTCCTCAGCCACAAACACCTGAGCTCAGATGCTTCTTCCAGGCAGATGCTGCCAGCAGCACCACCCTGGCTGGGTTTTCAGTGAGGCAGCCTCACTGCACCATCATCAGAACCATTTCTAGATTGCTTCCCCTCATCCCTCCCAGCAACCAATTTGTGTGCACCTCTCCAGGAAAGCTTCAAAGTTTCTGCTGGAAGTGAGCAAAGCAACACACAGGACTTTCAACTTTCTGCCTGAGCTGACTTCTGACAAGCCAGAGAGAGAGAGAGAGAGAGATCCTTTCAAATGCAAACTCCCTGGTCAGAGCTGAGGGAGGGAGAAGACCTGGAATATCAGACTGCAGAGCACGACTGACAAAGACAAATCCTTCAGGTAGGATCCAGCTTTCACTTGCCATTAAAGGGAAAAGCCCCCAGATTACCAGTTCAAACACACATCTGCTTAATAGATATTTTATCCTGCTTTTATGATCACTGAAGGGTAGAGAGGAGAAGGGGAAAAAAAAAAAAACAGGAAAAAAAAAAGCAGGAAAAAAAAAAAGCAGAAGGAACAAAAAGGTGGGTTTGGTTTTCAGGCTCCACAGTTGACATTTAGGATAACTATCTAAAAGCCAGTTATCTGTGAAAATAGCTACAGGGCTCAGTGTCTCCTCTGATTTCCTGGGTCTAAAGTCTGACTGTCGACTACATTTGGATTCAGCAGAGTCTCTGCTGAAGAGCAGTGCTTTGTACAACTGCCACATGTTATCATTCTGAGAGGATCTGGCTGCTCCAAGGTGTCTTTGAGCATCTGTGCCCTCTGTGTTCACCACTGTGTGCCTGAATTGCTTTGAATCCATCTGTCTGTATCCATCACCATCACTAAGCCCTGCAGAACCTCACAGACCGTGTGTCTTTGACCCCACAAGTGCTGTTTCAAGAAGTAAATTGTCAATTTTTATTTTGCAAATCGACTTTAATACAATTTCTGCCGATGAACTGTAACCAGTAAATTCTATTAAGATATTTATGTGCTCCTTCTACTCCAATCTATCTCAATTCATTCCAGATGCAAGCCCAAGGAACTAGAATAAAGTATTTTACAGTGGTGACCTTAAAAAAAAAAAAGAAATCTAATTGCTGTACTTACTTATTCTCATTGGTAACGGGAATGGTCTTCCCTCCAGGAACAAGTTCATGGCAAACAAGCTGAGGGAAGAAATGATTGCATTGCTAATTACTGCCTGGAACCATGATGGGGGGAAAAAAAGAAGCCATGCTAAGCTGTTACCTCCCCATCAAACATTTATTTTTTTACAATAAAACAGTAGGATTTCAAATTTAAGTAATAATCCTGCTTCTGCCTTGAACCAGTTTCACTTAACTATCAGCACAGCAATTGAACAGCAGGGAGCTCCCACTCCCCACCAGTGGAGCCAGCCCTCCTCCAGCCCAATCCATCACTGCTGAGCCACACACAGATCAATCCACAGCCCTGGGGGACTGTCACCATCCAGGAATCTAGAGGCTGAGCAGCCCAATCCAAAGCTGTCTGCTCCCTGTCCCTCCAGCTGGGCACTCCAGCCATGGAGAGAGCTCTAAGTGACACAGCTGGGCAGTGCCTCCTCCCTGCCTGGCCATGGTGCTCAGCCAGCAGCACTGCCCTGAGGCAGCAGCAGTCCTGGCTCAGCTCTGCAGCAGTGCCAGGGGCAGAAAGTCTCTCCTCACTGCTCCTGGGTGAGCTGTGGGTGAACTCTGAGGGCAGCTCAGCACAGGGAAGCAGCTCAGCTCCCCAGCACAGAGCCCTGCCTGGCAGGGGGACACTGATCCATTCAGGAACCACAGGGTCACCCCACCTGGCTGCCTCCACATGGCCAAAGCACGGGGCAAACAGGAGTTATTTTGATGTTTTGAGCACTGTGGCCTTCAATGCCTCACTGCTGGGCTCTCAGGTGCTGCTCCCTACCTTCCTTTTTCAGATGTGAGGGAGACACTCCCATGGGGAGCAGCTGGAACTGAACCAGGACAAGGAGGGGCTGTGGACTCAGTGCCCAGAATGCATTTTGTCAGCACCTCACGGGGGAAGGGTGTTTGGAACAAGGCAGAGATGAGATCCACCACAGTCACTGCCCAAAAACCCACCTGACCCATCACATCTTCATCATAGGACAGTGTCAGGCCCAAGTCACTGATGTCACCGTCGTAACGCTGGAGAGAGGGAAGAAGGTCAGAGCTCAGCTCTGCAATTCTCTGTCACTGCTCCACCAAGTGATCCCCAGCAGCCCCCAGGCACCAAAGCAAAACAAATCCATCAGCTGCTTGAGGTTTTGGGGAGGCTGCACAAGAACTGATGAGAGAAAACTTGGGATGCCCTGATCACATGCCAGGTTTACACCCTCACGCTCCCTTCTCATCCCTGTTTGCCCCAGGAGGAACACAGGGCACCTACACAATCCATCTCACAACCACCAGTGGCCTCCAGGGTGTTTATAAAGACAGTTGGCATCTGAGGATTTCTAGCAGCAGGCAGGGACAAGGGAGTTAACAGGAACAGCAATGCTCAAACCTTAATTGAGGTGAGATTCTTGTAGAACTCCGAGTCCAAGGAGGGCAGTTCATCTACAGAGCTGTAGAAGACACTGTGGTGGTGCCCAAGGAGCTGACTCAAGAAGAAGGAAGCAAATGGCACATCTACAACTATCCCCTGTGGGCAAGAGCACTCAGGTCAGGTCCTGTCCTTGCTACAGGCAACACCTTTGGTGACCTAGGAGGTCTGCAGGCACATCATGTGTTGTGGAACAAACAGATGGTGGACACTCAGATCAGCTAAGAAACCCACACCCTCTTAAAATCCATTAATTAGTGGTGCAAGAAGGCAAGAGGTGAACTCCACCTTCTGAAAGAACCACCTAGATGGAGGGGTGACCCTGGCATTCCATCCTCCTTTTAGCCACACGGCCCCTTTACAGGCATCCAGTTCTCACTTAAACATCAAAATAGGATTATTCCAGCTACTGTTCCCAGCAGCAGGAAAAAGATTCAAGTTATGTCCCAGGTTTTTACCTCCAAGGTGATTTTTAATACACCCTGAAGTGCCAGACTGCTCCACAAAGGATTTGTTCACACTCACCTTGCCAGGAACGCCTCCCCAAGCACACGACAGATGCTCTCAAAGGCAGAAGCTGATGTGAGCAGAGCTGTACCCAGTGACTACATCCCAGCAGACTTGGCTCACCTCATACACAGCCTTCCCAAGCATCTTCCCCACGAACTCAAAGAGCTGAAGGTAGTTCTCATGGATGTAGGAGGTGGGGGATGGATACAGCCTCTCGTCACCGCTGGTTGTCTGCACACAGGGAGAGACCCCAGCAGAGTGAGCCACTCAGCCTGCCTGTAGCAGGGCACCCTCCCTGCAGCTGCAGCCCTGTGCTGTACCTTGAACAAGTTGAGGGCAGGGTCAAACACTTTTTTGATGATCTCTTCCAGAAACTCTTTGAAGACTCCATCTTGATCAATACCAGCCTCATCCACTCCCAGGTCGTTGACAAACTTCACCCTGATCACTCCCTTCATGGCATTCTGGGACAGCTGCCGGAGCTGCTCGTATCCATCCTGCACAGGAGGGCCAGGGGACAGTCACACAGGGAGGCTTGGGAAACAGCCACACAGCCAGGCAGCACAGGGTGACAAAAAACCTGCATTTGCCACTGAATTTTCAGCTCCAAAAAAAATCAGCATTTTCTCCTAGTGGAACCTGTGGGTTTGCAGCAGTCTGAGCTGTACTAAGGAGCAGCATTTCCCTGCAGCTCCACCTCCTGAGCAGACAACTGGTCCCCCAGCACCCAGAGGGAAGGCAAAAACACATTCCCACCCCACAGTCTCATCAGGCCAAGCTCCTGGCTCGTTGGGTGGCTCCTGACTCACCTCCAGCATCCGAGAGCGGCGGATGGTGATGTGTGTGACATGAGGTGATGCAGAGCTGGTTTCAACCAGCCCAAGCTTCTCCTTCTCCTTTGTCACCATGTTCCGGAAGAGCAGCACCCTCTTAAAAAGAAAAAAAACCACCTCTAAGTCTTGATCCACGAAGATCCTTTTCCTCTAGAACAGCAGGGCTTCCAGATGGCTCCCGATGCACCTCCACAACCAGCTCTTGGTTGTCCTCTTCCCAGTCAGGCCCAATGATGCCACTGCCACCTACTCACTAGAAACAGTGGGATCTACCTCATTGTTCCCCTGTAGAGCAGAGAAATCCTTGGAGCTCTGCTTTGGGAAAGACAGGGTATGAATGATAAAGGAAACAAAAGCACCTTTCCCATCAGCACAGAAAATAAATCTGTTATCTCTGCAGCTTTGCCACCTGCAGAAAGACACTCTGCCTTTTTTGACTCCAAACCCACTGCTGGATGACTCTACACAGCTGCCCACACAAATAAGCTCCTCAGTGAGAGGAATCACTGCAGTTTAGAGGACATACACTGGGGGAGTGGGGGGAAGGAGCAGTCTTTAGCTCAACAGGCATTTCAATGTCCCAGACGTGCTCACAACACTGGTCCCAGGCCACCCAGGTGACTGGCTTTTCAGCCTCCATCCTCTGCCCCCAGTCCCACTCACGTTCTTGTGGGGAATGACGTGTGGGATGTACTGGAGGAGCAGCTGGGCTCTCTTCTTGTCCTTGTCCAGCTCCTGGAACAGCACGCTGGGTTTGAGGTCCCTTTACAAAGAAAAGCAGAGAGAGAGAAGCCTGAGAAGGAGAAACCTGTAGTGGTCTCAAAGATGACCTCAGTGCTCAGGTGCACACCTAAGAGGAGCAGAGACACCCAAGCTTTGCACACTCAGCTTGCAAAGCACCACCCTCTGCTCGCAGCACCTAATCCCCACACCACGGAAGAGCAGCACAACAGGAGGGGTGCCCTTAACAGAAACACAGGCACCAGTTCTGACCTTCACCTCCCAGCTGGAGTGAGACTCACTCCATTTCAAGTCAGGGAGCCTGAGCCAGGCCCCCAGTGGAGCACTGGGACAAACTGGGCACTTACTTGCGTAGCCAGTGGTCCTCGGGAGCGAAGCGCCTGCGACAGTCCCGCTCGTACAGGACCATGAGCCAGCCATGGACAGAATGGAACAGCTCCAGGGTCTCCCCTCTGGCATTCTCTGAGCAAAAGGAACAGAGCAGCAAAGTCCAGGCACCCAATGGAACAGGAGTGTCCCACAGGATGATTGTCTGCCCTGCACTAACAAGCCAGGGGGGTTCTCCTGACCCCCAGCGCCTTCAGAGGGAAGGAAGAGGTTCTGCAGCTCCCAGAAGACACAAGCTCTTCTTCAGGACAAGAGGAAACAGCCTCGAGTTGTTAGGAACAACAACAAGTTGTCAGAAAACAGTAAGTTGTTAGGAAAATGTCTTCCCCTCCAGGGTTGTCCAGGGCTGTCCCAGGCTGCCCAGGGCAGGAGTCCCTGTGATCCCTGGAGGGGTTTCCAAGCTGTGGTGCTGAGGGCCATGGGGCAGTGGTGGCTGAAGGTTGGACTCCATGAGCTGAAAGGGCTCCAACAAACAAAATGATTCTACAGTTTTCTGATCCAAAGGAAAAAGACTCTTGGCCACATCAAATCCATCTCTGCCAGCTCCAGCTGAGAGAAAGGGACCATGTCATGTAAGGACCAGATCTGAGCTGGACCCAAACAGCACACAGATCATCAGCAGGTATCTACAGGACCCCAGCAGGCCTGCTCTGCTTTGTCAAAGCTCTGTGTAACATTCTGGTCCAATCCACAGCCCAGACCTGCTGAACTCTGGCAACGTGCCCATCGTGTCTGTTAACACAAATTCTTGTTGGAAGTAGAGAAGTGCTCTGTGTTTGGTGCCAAGCACGACAGAGGCAGCTGGACACCAGAAGACTGGGATGTATTCTCATGCCACACAATGCTGAAGGGTTTTATTTATGTGTGTGCAAAGTAATAATAAGCTTCAAATTCCAAATTTAATACTATTTGTTGTTCTAATGGTAACATCAACTCAAGCCACCAACAGCACTTACCTACAATTCCATCCCAGATCATCTTAAATACAAAGGAATTCAGGAAAGATGAGATGGTGACAAGCTCTTCCAGTTTGAATGAAATCTGCTCCTCGTAGACTTCTATGTCATCCAGGATCCTATCAGGGGACACAGATGGGTGTGCACAAGCATAAACAGAATGCCTTTTGAAATGTTCACAAGGGCTCATCATCTCTTATTTCTATGACAACTGACACCCACAAGGCTCTAAAGTAATCAAGAACTAAAATTTATTAATCCTGATCACTCTCTGATCCCAAGAGAAGCCAGAGCAAGAGGCCTGAGACACAAGCAGAGCCAGCACTCCATAGTTCAAAGGGCCTGTGTGCTCCTCCCCAAGAAAACGTGGTCATTTAAGCTCAGAAAACCATCTCCACTGACAGCAAGGGCAATTTTCCACTCCCTCAGCACCCCTTGTGTTGAGTCTATCAGCAAAGGAGCTGCAGACAGGAGCTGGGGAGCTTTCCTGCAGCACACGGCTGAGGAGGAAAATCCTTTTCAAGTCCTTTATCCCTCAGGACTCCACCTGAAACACTCCCTGTTGTGCTCTGCCCATTTATCTTCACACAGTATCAGCAACACCTTCACTACTCCTCTTGATAAGGAGCAGAGCAGCTTCACATCACAAGCCTAGAGAGCACCCTCTGCTCTCTACCTACGTGATGAGGTGTCGGGAGCAGTCACAGAAGAGCATCAGCATGGCCAGCAGCCTCTTGGATTCCTCCGTGTCATTGTTCAGGCACTCCAAGAAGAGTTTTAAGCCACCCTGTGGGCCCAGCTCACAGATGAAAGCCCATAATTTGGGCAGCAGGTCATCCAGGTAGGTGAGGCCTAGCAATGGGAAAACACAAAGCACGCTCAGTAAAGCCCGTTCCCCTTTTTGCCCACAGGAGCTCCAAGAGGTGACAGAACAGGGCTGTACCTGTGGTCACCACTACAGCCACAGAGCCTCTGAGGCTCTGGACTCACTCCCCTGCTCTAGCCACTGGAGCAAACCAGTGCTTATCTGCTCCTCCATCCATCCATCCCCAAGACAGGCAATTTGTTCTCAAGATGAAAGCACTGAGCGTTCCCACCACGCCGAGATTAATATTGCCCAGCTCCTCAGCAAGCCTGACTCGGTCCCAGCTTTGCTAGGGAGGAAGGCAAGATTTCATTACAGGAAAACTGCCTTCCATTTGTATTCTGGAGAGTTAATGCTTGATAAAGAAGTGATGAATGCTATTGATCAGAGGTATGATTCAGGATGGAACAAGCCTTCCACCCGGCCACTCAATAAACCGCTGTCGGCAATAAAACTACCCACGAGTCAACAGAATTTCAGAAGAAAAACCTAATTTGGGGGGGGATATTTTCATTCCCCCCTCCAGCTGGCCAGGCAAGGGCTGAGGCCTGACCTGTGAGGATCTGCAGGCGGATCTGGGTGAGGGTGGTGAGCGTGGTCTGGTAGAGCACACAGATGCTGCAGACCTTCTGGACCTCCGCCGAGTCCACCCGCCGCCCGCCCACCGGCTTCAGGATGTTGCGCACGGATGCTGACTTCTGGAAGGCTCTCTTGAAGAGATCTGGGGGCACAAGGAGAGAACTGACATCACAAACTGCCCCTTGTCCCCGGCCCCTTGCCAGCTCTGCCATAAAGAGGACACTGTTTGGGTCATCCCCTGCACACAGGAGGTTTCATGGGGGGGTTTCTGGCAGGACCCTGTTCAGCTGCCAGCACCACGGATGTGATTTCAGGGGGGGGTTAGTCTGGAGGTAAAACCTGGCCAGAGCTGCAGTAACTAGTGGCCACGGGGTGTCTTGCTATGGAAAGCACACACAACCCAGCTATTTTCTATCTATTTTATTCCAAATGCTCTCCTGCAGAATGACTGT
This sequence comes from Corythornis vintsioides, assembly GCA_025447755.1. Classification (NCBI taxonomy): domain Eukaryota; kingdom Metazoa; phylum Chordata; class Aves; order Coraciiformes; family Alcedinidae; genus Corythornis; species Corythornis vintsioides. Next base: position 17,704 of record JAOEGS010000398.1, read on the forward strand.
GCATCACAAGTGTGAGTTTCACCTTGCTTGTCACCCGGGAAACTGGCCTGCCAGCTAATTTATTACTACTAATTAATGCAGCAAGCACTTCAGCTACTTAAGAAACAATGATCAAAAAAAACCCTGCTAAAATAAGCAAATATTTTCACAGCACCCAAGGAAAAGACTTGCCCTGGGTCAGTGTCATTCTGAGCAGGAACTGCAGAGACCACATCCCCACCTAAGCAGCAGCAGCTGCTGCAAGTAATTACTCAAAGCTTTTAGCATAAGTGGAAAAGTCAAAGCCCTGAGAGTCTCCACGAGAGAAAACCACGTGTGCACAGACACACAGAAAAGCCACCCTCCAGAACTGACTCTTCATGGGAAGGCTGTTCTGGGGGGAAAGTGGTTGTGTTGGCAGCTGAGCCAAGTCCTGGTTCTCCAGCAGCTTCTTGCTGAGCACATCACTGAAGAGGATGCGGATCATGTGGACTCCCCAGAGATGCTGCAGTTGCTTTGTCAGCAGAGGCATGGACTCATTCAATCTGAAAGGCAAGCCAGACACACCTCAGAAGGCAGGCTGGAACAAAACACCAGGCACTGAGACTTTCCTGGTGGGCATGTGCCCACCCTCCAGCTGGTGCTCACAGGAAGAGCTGATCCTGCTCTGAGGGCACCAGTGTGGCCACTGTTTCTCAGTCTAACTCTACTACACTGATTTCCTCCTGTAGTAGTCTGTGTGTGACTGTGGCAGTTTATATTGTGCAGAGATAACCTGAAGTTACTCTGAATAGGGTCACACTTCATCTCAAAAATTAAACCACACTGCAGCATAAAAAACCCAAATATATATAGATATATATATATATAAAAGGAGAGGGTTAATCAGCTACCACCACAAGATGCTCCTCACTTACCCATAATCCACAGTCTGTGAAAACCAGCCCAGGACAGGGTGCCAGTGGGTGAGGTTGGATTTCTTTTGTGAAACATACTTCTGGCAGTAGGAGAGCATGTGAATGAGCACCCCCACAAAATGAGCTGTCTCCTCCTCCAGGACTTTGTCATTCAAGGAGCCCAGAAACACGAGGTTACCTGGTGGAATGACCAGCACAGCAAGACTTAAGCCAGGTGCTGCAGGACAGTGGTTACAGACCTACCACAGAGTTCATTTAGCCTCACGCCCCTTTTCAGGTCCAGGAGAGGATTTCTGTAGCTATTGGAGGCCACCCTGCAGCAAGTCATTTCCAGCACACACCAGCCACCAAGGTGACATGTCACTTTGGCCACTTTCTCACCTGTATCCCACCAACACCTCCTGCAAAGTACCATAAGCTACAGCCAATCCATGGTTATTCCAAGTGCCAGCTGCTCCTCTTGTTACTTCAGCAGAAATGTGAGGTTAAATATTTCAGCAACACGTCTGTTTTGGGGAGTCTGATTCAAGTCTGCTAGGCTAGAAGACTTCCCCAGGGTCCAACTGAAAGGCTAGGGGAGGCTTCAGTTTAGTGAAGCCTTAATCTGACCCTTCCTCTACTTCCAAAGGCCTTAAGGTATCTTTGCAGTATCTCAAATGATCTCAGTTACTGTTTAGAAACCATTTCAAGGATTAAAACCAAACAAAGATGAGTTTGGGGCAGGTCTCATCCATGAAGATCTGACTCAGGACCCTCTCCTAAGCACAGCAAAAGAAAAAAATAAATAAATAAAGCAGCATTAGAGGTGCTCACCTAACAAACAAAGGGTGTGGCTTCCTTCCAAGCACATGCAGACATCCCTGCACTGTGCCTCACGGCTGAGGAACAGGATGAACTTGCGGAGGAGATCGTGAGACTCTATCACTGCCAGGCGCTGGAAGACAGATCACAACTGCCAGGGAGGCTGCCAAGAGCCTCACAACCATCACACCTGGCCTGCCACCTGCCTGGCCTGTTTGCTTTCCAAATAAAGGTGAAACTGCAGAGTTTGACCTGCAGCTGGTCTAGGGATTAAAATCCCTGGAGGTGACCAGGCCGTGGTGTAGCTGCGGGCAGAGGGTTGCAACCATCTCTCTGCAAGAACACTGAACAGCCACAAAACCCACCTGTCTGCACTGAGGAGCAGTTGCATGAAATGATCTTATTTCTTTGTTTGAGGGCAGCTCAGCCCCTCATCCCACTGCTGGTAACAACCCCTGTGGTGTCAGACACCACAAGGATCAAGAGCTTCCCCAGCGGCGAGCTGAAACTGGCAGAGAGAGAAGTGCCAGTGCCCTGTTCCAAGAGCTGCTAAAACTGAGTGACAAGGGGCATGATGTGATGTTCAGCACAGTTCTGGGACTCATCACCCACTTACCTCAGGAGTTAGAGTAGCAAGGTGAGTCATGATAGCAGGCACAGACATGATGTGGATCAGAAACGACCTCAACAGGTTGTCTGAAAACTGTGCAGCGACCACGGGGCTGTGGAGGGAAAAACACCTGAGTGCA
>JAOEGS010000399.1:0-15839 GCA_025447755.1 Corythornis vintsioides
ATATCCTCATAAAAGGCTATCAGATTAGACAAGCATGATTTCCCCTTATGGAATCCATGTTGACTACTTGTGATAAGTACAATGGCTGATCTCTCCAATTATCTAAACAAAGAACTGTGCTAACTACACCCCTCCCTTATCTCGAAGCGGGAGAAGGAATTTTTCACCTGTACAGGGGGAGGAAGGGGGGTGTAGTGGAAAAATCTGTGTATAAATCTGCTTTATGATGGATGGAGTTTAAGAAGCATTTTCTGGGAAAAGAAGCAGCATTTCCCTGGGAAGGAAGAAAGAAGCTCTCTGCCCCCACCGTTGTCGCTGGACCGTGGTGGTGACTATACTATCTGCTTTCTCCTTTCTTTTCTGTTTCTATTTTTCCCCTACTCTCCTGTCTACTCTAGAAACTCTGTTTTGCTACTGTAATAAAACATTGTCATGCATGTGACATTTGACCTCGTTTGTGCTTTAATTTCACCATTTGGGGATCACCTTTACATGAAAAAGTGCCACGTATCCTTTAGCAGATTGTGACAATTGGATAAATGAGTTGTGCCAAGGTCCAATATGAGACTCAGGATAGAGACTATCCTCAACACTCCCAGGAAGTCAATTAAAGTCCGTTTCCATCAAGAGATGGATACAGGTGGAAATGATAGCAGGAGGTGTCAGCAGTGTTTCCATTACTGACACATCCCAAGATACTGCCTCCACCCAAGTACAATGGAACTGGCATTATAATCATTCTGTGCCTTGGGTGACAAAGAAGCACTGGCTAGTTTGTGCCTGTTTATTTTGGTTGAAATCTGAGGTCTCCATATCAGAGACAAGTTTTGAATCATCCACAGTACATGTGTGCCTATAGGCAATGACTCAAAGGTAAAAGAAAAAAGTTATTCAGCATATTCATGCTCTTGCTCTTCTGTGCTATTCCTAACAGGTACTGTAAAATTAAAAACAAGATTGCTTTTGAGTGGATATTAATGCACTCAGGGTGAGGCCACAGGCACATACATCACCATAGACTATGCCACTAGTAACATATTTCTTGAGTCTGATTTAAAGGTGCAAATATTTTGGTAGACTGATAGAACACAGTCTGAATGAGTGCCAATCCTTGAGTAATAATAACAGTAAATTTCTCAGGCATTTTAACTACCCACATCTGTGAAGCTATTTTAGAGAGTGTATCCCTCAGTCCTATTCCAGCAGTTACGCCTGTTTTTTTCTCCTAGCTTCCTTCCTAGTAGCAAGTTGGTGACTCTTCAGTTGGTGATTTTCAGCTGCTTAGATATATTTTTTAACACACTATTCCCAAGCATATAATCTCCTCTGTTCTACTCCTTTTTTGGTACATTCTTCTGTTTTGACAATGCTTCCCAACTGATTCCCACTGATTTTATTATTGTCTTCCATTATCTATGGAAAATAATAATAGTCTTAAGTAAGATTGGTCCAGAAAGCAAGCTTCAGTAGAATTCCTCCTCAGTCCTTTAAGTCTAACCTGCTATAATTTTATTCTACCCAGACACTGATGAATTATTTGGATTACAGAAAACTATGGATCATTAACTATATGTGATTTTAAAAAATTATAACATTGTTCCTAATTGCCATATTACAACAGTGCTAATTTGGAAAGGGCAAGTGTCAGTAGTTTTGACTTTAAATAAATGTCATGGGAGCCCAAATTGATTAATACACTAGCTACATTTTTCTTATTATTATGCAAGCACATTTGCTTGTTTATATTTTAGAGAAACTATGAAATTTTAATTTATTTTTTTTTTCCCTTTAAGAAAACAAATATATCTGGATAGCTGGCCTGACATGATATCAAGCATCGAAACAATTTTGTGGTGTTCTCCAGGCATATTATTCCTAACTTTCTATGATGAGTTTATTGGAAACATTCAGGTAAAATATTCTGATATATTGCCTTTCCATGGTAGATTTGCTGGATACATAAAAATGCAGTGAAATTAAATTGGATTTTCATGAAAATATGCATGCAATAGTATTTTGATTTAAGTGAGGGAATCACAGTTTTATTTTTATTTTAATGTGTGCTTTGATCCTTTACTCTTGTGTCAGTTGTATAGTCTTTTTCAGCCCTGGTATTTTCTTGTCAATATTTCAATCATGCCTCAATGTATTTATGTAAATAATGCTATGAATTTTAAGTACTTGAACTTTTAGTAGGTGGTACATTTGGTGGGTTTTAAACATATTACAGGAGGGCATGCAATTAAAAATGTATTAACATATTTAGTTTGGTGTGAAATATGAAATCTATCTTGTCTCTTAACATCATCTGGTGATGATGTATTTGAAGCAGAACTCTGATCATGAAGGTTAAAAAGGGGCAATTCTGCCTTTCTCACTACGAGTCAGTGGGATTTGTATCCAGAGGAAATGTGACAATGCAACTCCTCAAGGGACTCAGAAAATAAAATATTAAAAAAATAAAAAAAGTAAAGAGCACAAATGTCATTCTGATTGAAGACAAAGATCTCCAATAATCTGACACCAAAAGTAATGTTTTGGTAAAGGAAGAAGTATTCTGGTACAGGGTGTTCTGTATGAATAAGTATTATTTATTTGTTGGGAATAATGAAATGTTCCCTGAAGTTATTATAAGGCATTATGGTTCTATAATAGTCTGGTAGTTGAGGGATTTGGAATAATTTTTACATAGACATGCAATATTGCTTCAAAAGCTTGGAATAGATTATATGGTTTAAACTGTATTTAAATTGCATAGATTTGTTCTTACTAGACTAAGTTTGAAATAATTTTACATGGTTAAACTCACAAACAGATAATTTGATCTTTTCCCTTCAGGTCCCAGAACTGTAATCTGAATTTAAAAATAGGATCTAAATGTAAATTTTAAAGGTTACTGATGTAGCAGTGTTAATCAACAAATGCCTTAATTTCTAAACCCTAAGACTCCCCTTTGTCATTGCTGGGGAACAGATCCTGCACTCACTGAGCAGTAGGCGGGTTTTTTTTTCCTTGAAAACATTGAAATAGGTTCAGAAAATTTGGTCTGAAGTCAGAATCTAAGTCTTTCTCTCAAAAACATTTTTCTTCCTAGTTTTAGAAAATGTACCTATCAACAACATCTTACTTCTAATCTTTTATGTGGTAAACCTAGGGAAAATAGTAATCTTCAAAAGCTTTGGGTAATTTTTGGTTCCAAGTGTTTCCATCCTGTGCCACCTGGGACGTATTGTGATTGTTGGAGCAAAACTCATTCGCATTGAAAGACTGACGTATTTTATTTAGCAGACTTTGATAGGAAGAAGTTTAATGGCAAAAAATCACAAAAGCTTAACCAATTTTCCTTCTTTCTGCAGTAAAAAGGTTTTGTAGTAAAATGAATAGACTTTTCTAATTGTTATATATAACAAATGTATATGCAATGTTATGCCTGAAGTGCTTTAGAATGGTTGCCAAATTGGTGTTAGCATTTTACAGGGAAACCATTCTATTTGTGAAAGCATTGAAATAAAAGACAAAAAAAAAGCACAAAGTACTTAAATTATACTTCATGTAAATGTGAGGGTTAGGAAACATTGCAAAAGCAAAAGCTTTTCTTTATCTCTGCTGCAAGAGCCATGTGGATTTTGTGACTGATGCCGTAAGTTCAGTAACCCAGGAGTTCAGAACTGGACAGACTTGGATCTGATGAGCTACTTAATGTCTTCAGTTGCTTCAGAAGTGAATTCACAACTAGTGACAATACCATCTGCACTCTTATTGTGTGTACTAGCACACTTGTCACCTGGAAAACTCGTTCTGTTGAGAAAATAGCTTGAATACAATGGGAAGAGGGGGAAGTATTAAAAAACAACAAAAAAAGCCCAACAAAAAAAAAAACCAAAACAAAAACAAAACCCCCAAAACAATGGATCTCAGCCTTAGTCCTTCATATCACTACCTTTGTTACATTCCAACAGTGTGCTATAATTGAAAAAAAAAAAATCCATATATTTCTTTATTTCCATTTCCCAGTTAATTATGTGATATTCAGTAGGGAAACTCATTTATTCATTTAATTTCATTTGCCCTTTCTGCCTCATCAAAGGAAACTGTATTGCCTTTTTGATGTAAGATGTCTAATAGAAAAAATGACAAAGATAAAATATGATCAGCCTTTACAAAGGAAAGCAAATAAGTATTATGCCTTTGTTTCAAAACTTTCAGTAGGATTCTTTAAGAATTCATAATAATTGAAACTCTGCTTCTAAGTTTTCTAGTGTCTGTATTCTCAGATTTTAAATACTACCATTTAGCCAAGTCTTTGCTTTGCCTGTTACTTAGTGCCACTGAGTCAGCACACATTTCCTTTTCTATTTTTCTGTTGTCATTAAAGCTTCTGTGGAAGCTGTGGTTTAAAAATTAAGAAGGGATGATTTTTTGAAGCAGTGGAGATTATAATGCTGCAGTAAATTTGTAGGAAAAGAAAAATGGAGATGTCTGTGGCCTGTATTGAACCTGAGGAGGCAGCAGCTCTCACATCTGAATGCAGACTCCTCTTCCATACCTCCTTAAGCATCAGAAGCTTCAGCAAGTCATGACAGCTACTTACCATCTTCTGAATCAAGAACAAAATGTAAAGAGCCAGCTCTTTATTGATAGTGGAGGAAAAAACCGTCACAGGATGTTCTGCACTAATTTGACGGACTGTGAATGATCCCTTCTGCTGCTCCTGCTATGAGCTGAGTTGCCTCTGGCAGAGGAGAGCAGTGGGCAGCTCAGTCTGCCAGCTTTGTCTTGAACCCCTGCTGCTAAGTCAGCAAGAGCTAGTGCCTGCCAGTGCCCCTTGTATTCAGCTGCCTTGTATTGCTGTTATTGGCAAGAGAGAATGTTGATTTTTCTAATCCATGATTATACAGGCTTTGTAATGACTCTGAATAGACTGTTCTGGAAAGCACCTTCAAAGCCCACTTTTAGTCACAGGAGGTAGTTCAATTGTACGAGGCTTAAATGAGTCCAATGTTTCTCCAAGCTGGGGCATTGTGTCCCCTATGTGACACATTAGTGAATCAACACCATTGAAAGAACTGCAATCAGGTAATAATTTTACAAAAGCAGAGCTATGGTCAGTGATTATCTCTCACCATTTCTGTTTTATCCTTAAAACCAAGTGGAAGAAGAAGCAAAAAAGTTTTCCACGGGCTAAAACAATTGTATTTTAAAGAATGCTTCTAAAATCGATATTTGTCCTTTTGAAATACAGATCTTAAAACTAAAATACTTTCCCCAACATAATTATTTTACAACTCATTTTCCTTGGATGATATTTTCTCTGGTTTTTATTCTAATTATGTCTGTATAGAAGTCAATAAATATATAGCCAATGCTTATTTTGTGTTCTAAATAAAAAAAAAAAAAAAGACACATTTTAATAACAGAAATATTGTCCTACATGGTAATGAAAACTGAAATTAAATAATGAAGCAAGCATGCAAGTTACAGTGAAATGTACTTGCACAAGAGCTCACCTAATTATGCTTAAGAGTTTGCTGTCCGGTTTTTAACATGCCAAGTTACTGTACTGTAAAAGGCCCACTTCATGTTTATAGCATATCCCAAACTCTCACTGAAGCTCTCATTAAAGGGGGACATGGGTTAAGAAATAACCATTGCACCCAGAGGACTTTTGTATTGGCTCTCTGGTGAGTTTTAAAATAAAACTGGGTACACCTTGTAGTGTATCATGGAAGTTTAATAAACAGAGCTTGCATTTCTGTAAAAGCAAAGGGTTGTTGCAGAGAAATACATTTGCTCTGAAAACACTGAAGCTTTTTTTTTTTTTTAAAAAAAAAGAATTCCTGCATAAATATATGAAATCCATACAAGTTTGCTATGTGAATGTCACCTGTTCCATCTTGATGATTTATTCACATCATTCTGGTAGCCATGGTAGGAGCATTTACTATCCCACGTTATGATTTTCACTCTAAGGAGGAAGAGAAAATCAGACAAAATTATCTGATCAATAACACATCTTTACGGATATACTTTACATTATGCCCTTGTGTTGTATGACTAAAGCAACATATATTCATGTGCTGCATAGGAGTCTTATGCCAGCAGAAAAGTTCTGGCAGCATATGGACACAGCAAGGATCAGAATGGCAGGATGGTATATAGCATCTTCCAAGTTAACAGTGGAAAATTTCAGAAATGAGCTAGTGAGAGAGGAAAGTAAAAGGTGTTTAACTGTCAAAGGTTAAATTGTAAAGCAGGTTTCTAATATAAACCTCAGGTTCACGTAGGGAGAAAGTCTTCAGAATGTATAGCATAAATAGAGGGGAGGGCAAGATCAGAGATGCAGAATAAGGATGGAGGAAACTGTAAAAGAGAGGTCAGAGAGTCTACTGGGGATTCTTAAAAAAAAAGGAGAAAAAGTTTTAATTTGATTTAAAAATACCACAAAGGCTAAGGTGTAGCTTCTGAATTATAGAATATAATGCTGTCTGATGTGGTCAATGCTATAGAATATATGTTATCTGACATGTGGTGTGCTTACTAGGAAGGCTTTAAGAGAGGATGAGCAACAGTTGAGATAAAAAGGACTTCAAGTCTGAAAGAGTCCGTTAAAGCATACAATGGGAATCAGGACTGAATTGTAGTTAAGGTTTCAAGGGTGGAGCCAGTCTTCGTCATAGTAAAAATTATATGAAGGAAAAGCATTTGTTAGGTGTGAAAGTCTCTCAAGCTATTCCTAATAACTGGGCTCTAAGAACAAAGTCAGAGCCTAAGCAAGGTGCTCAGCAGAAAATAATAATATCCTGTGATTGACTAGCCCTCTAGTTTGTCCAGCTGAGATGCATTAACAAGAGCAAAGCTTAGTGGGGAAAGGAGATATGACAGAGTACATCCCCTTATAAAATATAAAATTAAACCACCATTGTTTCTGTAAGATCCTGAAACTCAAAATAGACTAGATTTGGATAGCTAGATCTCATATGCAGTGCAAGGGCAACGTAAGTTTAAAATTGATGTAGATTGTGTGTGGAGTCACCAAGAGTTGGCAGAGAGCACAGATGCATAAAATGAACAGGCAAAGGGTGCAGAAAAAAATCTGAAAGTCCAGCCCACCTGACTCATTCATTGCTTTGGAATCCACAGTTTGAATACTGTCTTGAACCTACATTTCCATTTTATAAAGAACTGAGATGAGACCCCTCAGGTGTATAACAGGACTGCTGCATCAGCACTTACCAGGCAACCTTTTGCCATAGTACATAACTGTCTCAACTGATTGTAGAGTTTGAGGGTTCCTTTTTCTTCTCCTTGAGGTTTCATGAAGAGTAATTGGAACAGAGCAGGAATCCAGATTTTCCCTGAGGATGATTTTTTTTTTCGCAACTCCTTTTACCACCACTCTCCAGTGTACCAGTCACTAAGAGTTTTTGCAGCCTCAGCACAACTAGTAATTTGTATTATCTTGTGCCTTGCATGTTAAACACTCTCTGTGTGTCTGGAGTAGGTGCTAAATGCAAAGACACACAGCTTTCACAGCTGTTTCACCAACATATGAGATGAGATTACAAAAGGATCAAGGAATTAGACAGCTATTTAGGAAAAAATTTTGAGATGACAGGAATAAAATGGAACAGCTGCTCTCTGTGAAGCCAATAGTATTATACCAGAAGTAGAATCAGATCCCTTTAAGACAAATGTCTCTAAATTAGGAACAGACCAATAAAGGATTTAAATATTGATGTGCTATATTGAGATACTGTAATGCTGTAATTTGGATTTTGTTCCTGACAAAGGAATCCAAAGCACAGTTAGGTACAGTTGTAATAATCATTGTGTGAGGACTGTCTGGCATGTTAGAAAGAAATCCAAATGGCTAAAACACTGAGCAAGAGGTTACTTAAAACTGGCTATCCAGAAGGGTTGGGAAGAGGGCTATATGCCAAAGTCCTGCCTTGATGTTCCAAAGCAGGCTGCTAATGAGTATCTACTCAGAGACCCTTCTCTCTGATCTGGCTACCCTGTGTGTAGCCATCTCCTCAGGGCATATGTCTGATTATTCCTTAACAGCAGGGCAAGACCTAGCCTTTTCTTTTAAAGGATAGCTATTTGGTGCTATTGCCTACTTACTATGTACATTCAAAAAGTTGAATATTGAAAGAAAGAAGCCTTGGGTTCAGTATTCTTCCTTATCGCCCTTATTCCTAGCTGTAGTCCTCCAAAAGATTATATTAACCACCAGTTTAGAGGTTACAGAAGACAAGGCAAAGGGGCATGTTTTAACCTTCTTAAAACTGAAAAGAGTAGGAAATAAATTTCATGAACTACAGTGGCTATCACAGTAACCAAGGCAGGCGCCCTTTTCTGGGGATTAGCACCATTTTGCAGGGTCCATCAGCTGCAATCACAACAGAGCAGTTTAGATGACCCAAACCTTTTTTGCTGGAAATGTATAATGTTAAAAATTTAAGTCAAAATGGTGAATACAGATTGATGATGACAAGATAATTTATGAGACGTTAATTGGCATATGGTATACATTAAAAAAAAAAGAATAATAATGCATTACAGAACAAGAGGACTACCAGCTGTGTGTGTTAATACTGATGATACTGAACAATGTAACAGCCACAGCTGGGTAACTAAAGGAGCACCTGCAAATGAAATAAAATTAATTATTCCTGTACTAAGTATAATCAGTTGTCATTGGTTATTCGTAGTAGTAGAGATGGGTTGACATAAGAAAATTATTATGTTCTTTGTACAATACCATTTCTCTGAAAAAAAAGAACAGCTAATAGGCAAGTCAGTATTTATATGGTAGCAATGGACACTAGCAAAAAGTTTAATTTACTGTATGAATACAGAATGATCATGTGAACACATAAAAGTTACATAGTGCTAATTAAAAATTGAAGTGCTGTCTTAGTTCAATCTCTGACATACAAATCAGCATTTTCAGACAATACATTATAATCAAGCTAGAATGATATCAGCAGTTAAAATATTTTAAAAGAGGAATGAGAGTTTATTTGATATAAGAAAATATGGTTAGAAGTGAAGACTTCTGGGCAACAGAGATATATTACTTTTTTTTACCTTAAATCTCATTTTCCCTGTAACCTATCATATACATTATCAATAGGAAAAAGAGAATAAAATAGAATTGCAGCAAGGCATGTGTTTAATATTGAATGTCAACCTTACAAAAGTATTAGAAGTGCTTTCTCATCATTAAGATTTTCATCTGGAGTGACCCAGTAAACAATAATGAAGCTTATTAAAACCAGTACATTTAAAAGTTACTTGTGTACCCTTTATACACATACATACACTATTGATTTACATTGTTATGGAGATTTCTACATTATATTTTAGTATTTGTTATCCATGGGCCAGATGGTACTGTGACTTGCACTAGGTGAGGAGCCAATTCAGTATCCTTTTAAATAAGCCAAGCAATGTAATATTGCACTGCATCATTTGGTAGTGATTGTCATCCAGATTCATCAAAGGAATTATGGTACAAAGTGCAGATAGTTCTGTGTGGTTGTGAGGAAAATGATGAGCATATATTGTATAGTAGCAGGTAGAGTCCAGTTTCTGCTAGTGTTACTAGCATTACCAGGAACTTTTTATAGCTGTCAGTGGGGTAACAAGCTTTTAAATTTTTTTCCTTTTCCTGCCCATAGCTTAGGAGCAGGGGTTTGCAGCAGTTTTTCACAGGCAGTGGGCAGAGTGGGCCGGACTGGGTGGGCTAGGCATGGCAGGGTGCAGAACGACCATGTGGCCCCTCTGCCTCCTGCAGCTGCTGCTGCTGCTGCTGCTGGTGGACGCAGGTGAGCACGGCGTGTGACATTGTTGGGAGTGGCCTGGATGTTCCTGATACAGTCCTGCACATGTGTGGGATCTTCAGTGTTAAGGGGGGCAGAGACACTAGGCTCTCATGCACTGGGGAGCATGGACAGGAAGGAGGAGGGGGTGTGGTTTTTGGCTCTCCTGATGGCAGCCTCTGGAGGGAATCGCACCATGTCCAAACCTGTCTTCATCTTTCTTCTCGGTGTGAACTCTCCGACCAGCTCACCAACAGTGATTTTCGGAGCACCCTGTCAGCAGTGTTGGGTTCGTCTGACGTTTTCCTAAACCCCATTTTCTCCGCCCTGTGGAGGGGGGCCAGGGGGCCAGCGGCCACCACCTCTTTCCCCCTCCCGGTCTGCCAGGCCACCATCTTCTTTCTCCCAACGGCTCCTGCCTGCTGGTCATCTAAAGGGAAGGCAACCAACAATTTGGATTGTTCTGTTTTGCTGTTTAACATTGCTGTATTACATTTATGTTTACGTCCTATACAAATACACACACACACACACACACACACACACACACACACATATATATATTCTTCAATTAAGTTATTGTCTCCTTATATACCTTCTGGTCTCACATTGCTAAATTTAAGATAAAAACTGTCCAGACCAATACAACGGTCTACAAAGGATTCTGTGGACCAAAAATAATCTAAAAATATGAGGCTTACACAAATATTTAGTGCTTTGACATGAAGAGAAAAGAAATAATGATTAGTTAGAATAACTGACCTGACCCATGGCAGATAGCATCCCTCAGTGTATCAGTCAAACCAGCTAATGTTTATGTGAACAACTGTCACTGTTTATGTGACAACTGTCACTTTTCTCTCCCATAATCTGTTTCTGCCATCTTAGTTAGCCTATTTATTGTTTTATTCATGACTGTCAATTACTCATTCTGATCCCAATTTTCTTATCTGAGAACTTACAGGTAAGGCTTCCTTTCTGATCTTGATCAAAAGGGTCAATGAGACTTTTTCACTTAAGTCCCTGTCAACTGGTTAATAGGGAACTATTTTAAAGCATATTACTGCTGACACATTCAAGAGGGAATAAGTGGCAATATAGTGGTGTTTTCTTGTTGCAAGTTGTGCTCAACTATTGTATGATGTCACTGAAAGTATCATACAGGGGACATATCTTTTCTAGCAGTGTCTAAACAAGATGATTTTTTGTTTGTCACCAATTGGTGACAAATTTTGTTTGTCACCAATGCAATTAAGTGCATCAGATTTAACACTGTTTATCCAGAAGCTCTAACAAAAATTTTTAAAAAACATGACTCAATGCTTGTGATTCTGAACCATCTTGGCTTGTAGAAGATTCACAAGACATCTGCTGAAAGACATAACCAGTGTGTCATTTTGATGAAGTACATTTTTTTCCTCCACAAAGAATGCAAAGGACCAAAAACCCTTAAGAAATCAAGATTTCATTTTTGGTTTCAGTTGTCTCCTGTCCAAGGAGACAAAACTCCAATTCCTAAAAAATGAGAAGCTGCCTAATGATTAATTCATAATTTGCCTAATTGAAACTTGCACTGTAGACATGGTCAGAATATGGATCATAAATAGTACTGATTTACAGAGTTTTTGACACGAGAAAAAAATTTATAACATAATGTGCCAAATTCTGAAGTATGTTCAATAACAATATATAGCATTGAAAAGACTCCCCAAAAGTCTGATGTAATACTGATGCATGTTCAGCACCTTATGACAACTATTTCTCTAACCTGTTCCTGAAAATCTTCTGAGGTTTTACCACATGGAACTATTATTTCTGAAATAAACAAACAAACAAATAAACAAACAAATAACTGCAGTGTGTATATATATATATAAAGCTACATTGAACTAATGAGAATGTTTTTCACTATAAATTTTTTATAGTTATTTCAGTTTCAAAAGCATGTTTAAATCCTTTCACTTTAGCATTATTAGATAAAAATTGTATTTTGTCATCTTTGTTCACCATAAACAAGTGCTTACTTCTGTATAATGAGTTAATAAATCAAATGGAAGAAATCCCTGGAAAATTAAAAAAAAAAAAGGAAGTTTTAGCAGATATTTAGGAAAGTATTTGATCTTGTTGGCAATGAATGACTTCCTAGATGACAGCAACTATTTTCAGCTGAATCACAACTATTCTCTGTCCTTGAGAATAAGAAATATAAGTCATTTCTTGCTCACAATTTTGGCACTCAAAATGTTGTACTGAAGCTGTGTCACTGCACATGACAGACAGGCTTATCTGCCCCATTTTAGTTCTGCGTGAACAGCACGGCCTGTACCACTAATCTTCATGTGTCTGTGTGGACGGCCCTTTGGGTGCAAGGATCCCCCAGGCTTAATTCATTTTGCAGAGATCTCATAAGCACACCTTGAGGTGGCCTTCTTGGCTGGAGAGAAATTGCCTGATTGTTTCCTGAAATTGCATTACGTTGCAGTTGTTGGTTTTTATAACCAACTGGTCTTCTAGTTGAGCTTCTGCGTCAGAGGCAGGGCTCTGTTAAATGGCCAGTATAATTCATATGTTGGAATAGAACTGCAACAGGTTGACATTTTTACTATTCAAAATGGTTTACAGTTTTGTTTTAGACTTTGTTATCTCAACTAAGTGTGTGTTGGCTGTAGCAACCAGGGAAATTCCTTTGCTGATTTATTAATTTTTTTTTTTTTTTGGTGGTGCAATTGGTTTTCATCATAGTTTACAAAAAAAAAAAAATAAATCTCAAAATAATGGTTTTAATGGGAAGAGGTCAGGAAAGAATGTGATTTCTGCAAAACAAGGTAAAGCAATCAAGTCTTATAACTTCTGATGGAAACTCAGTCTCAAACTTTAGGACATTTTTTGTCTATCCCAAGTATCAGTTAAAACATTTGAGTGAAAGTGAGAATTTTAAATATCTTGCTCATGTAGATACAGAAGTGGCACTTGTTCAGAATTTTGTAGTAGGATCTGTACTCATAAAATCATGTGTGTAGAGCTTAAGGATTTATTTTGAAGCTTAAAAAAAAAAAAAAATCCTTTCTGTACAAATTTTTTATCTTGGATTCCATAAAAGCCATACCAATAATTTTGATATAACTGTGTACGGTATCTTTTTCCTGGGCTAATTTATGTAACTTGAAATTTAGTCATTGTAAAAGCCCATCTTTTAAATGTTAATTTTGTAATAGATTAGTATGTTTAATAGCAAAAGAGTATATAAAAAGAATTATCTTAACACTGTCTGTTGAGCATTGTTGATTCTGGGGGTGTTTTTTTGGTACAGAGCATGTTACTGACTTTTTTTCTAAATTGTAGCCCACTGACAAATGAAATGATCCTTTGTCTCTACACTTTCTCTCTGCTTGTCAGCCTTTTGCAGAGGGAAATAATGACCAAGGCAAACTGGGAGTGAGGAGAGGCAAGAGGAAACTGCAGAGCCCAGCAAAGTGAGTGCTGCAATAGCAGTTGCTGCAGCTGTTGTGTGTATTTCTAGAGGCATCCTTGGGATTGAGCATAGTTTGTGTTTTGTGTGTTAATTCTGGGGACGGGATGCAACTCAGCTGTCAGAGGATTCTGGATATGAAAGTTAAATGCACAAAACAGTCAGTGCTTATCAATGTTTAAGTTACAATGGTAAAGATTAGCTTGTGTCTCCCTGTGGGACAGTAAATAGCTCTCATTCAAGACTCAGCCTAAGGAATATTTTGACCCTCAAAATCTTTCTGGTTTGTGGAAGCAATTGTTCTTAAATGTCAGCCCTCACTATCTGTGAGGGAGCACTAGCCCACAGAGTTCAGAGGCTGGCTTAATTCAGAGGATGATCTTTCTTATTGTCATCACCAGACCTTTTGAAGATGAGGAGGAGAAATGAGGTAGTTTAGGAAGCATCTTCTCCCTCACAAATATCTTCTCCCCTGTGTCAGAAGTTGGACAATTGAGGAACATCCCCTCCACGTTTCTAATGGGGCTTAGGTTGGTCATGGTACTTCCTGGGAGAGGTGACTGCCATCACTCAGTATAAGGAATGCCCAGAGCGGACCTCTTGGGACTTTCAGCTACTCTGTCCCTGCTATGTCTCATGAAGACAGCTCTATAAGTGAATTTTCTTGTCTTTAGAAGAGACTTTTTAAAAAATATCTGTTACTTAACAATTATGTACAAGCAGCAGACTGTAGGCAAGGGAATGTCCCTGCCTCTGTGCAATAGCAAAGGCCCAATTTGGCCATTCACCTAAAAAAAACCCAACTTATCACTGAGTGCTGCTAGTTTCAGAATAAATCTCTGATCGTCTGAAACAATCTTCATTTTCATTTCATCCTCTAAGATCCTAACCATGGAGGATGTTTAAACATCCTTCCCTTTGCAGCTCAGCTCTTACAAATACAAAGATGGAGTCTCAAGTATGCAACAAATAGACAGAAGATCTATAGTTAGAGTGCACTGCTCAGTGATTGTCTTCTCCTTTATGGTTGGGATTCGTATCCAGAGACAACAGTATTTAATTTTCTGGTCCACCTGGGTTTTCTAGATTACTAGATAATGAGAATCTCTAAAGGGCAATTTGTCTAGCCTGTTTTACATGGGATTTAACTTGTTATTTTTTTTCCACTGACAGCAAAAGATGGAACCGCTGGCATAGTCTTACATAACTAATAAATTGAATGTTGAAATTAGGTAAAATGGATTTCATCTGAGGTGCTTTCCTAGTTTCTGTTATTTGTTCAGGGAGTTATACCTGTGTGGATGGGAACTCAGGTTTCCTTTTATTTGTTCGTAGATTTCTGGGTACATTGCAATAGCCTTGTAATAGCTAAACATTCACTTCTTATAAAAATTTGATGTGGCAAGAATTACTATTTGTATCTTAGAACTATAACCCATGCAAATAAGATTTTTATGGTAGGTTCCTATTTTTCTGAAATAACTTGCATGTTTGAGTTCTTAATTTACTAAGAAAAAATAAAATACTTTTATTTGAAAATAGATTTTAGCAGAGCTGTAGAATAATATAGAGAGAGTAAAGGTGGAAAATAGCATGTGTTTGCTTGTGAAAGGCAGAAGAAAGTTAGTAAATATGCCAAACAATCTTCTTAAAGTATTGGAGGTTGCCAGAGTTCTCATGCTGGAACAGTAGCATGAACTCCTAAAATTTGTTACTTGGATAAGTAAGGAAAATCAGATTAGAAAATCTGCACATAGTTTTTTTTGTCTGCACACTGGTTGACACTCCACTGAAGCACTAGCTTGTTAGTGCAGCAGGTACAGACACCACACTGACACCTTCCCAGTAGACTGTGTCTGTCCTTGTCTTTCTTGTTCTTATTCTTCATTACAGGCTCTAATGTCTCATCAGAGCTGAAAGTCATTCTCAAGAGTCTGTGTGCCCAGGCTCCTCTGTGGATTCCATTCCATAGATGTGAGTTGTATCATCAGTCCTCTGGCATCATCACCGTTTGCATGACAGATTATAAACTGGCCCTTCTCTGCACCCGCTCCAGCACCTCGATGTCCTTCTTGTGCTGTGGTGACCAAAACTGGTCACAGTACTCAAGGTGCGGTCTTACAAGTGCCGACTACCGGGGCACGATCACCTCCCTAGTCCTGCTGGTCACACTGTTTCTGATCCAGGCCAGGATGCCATTGGCCTTCTTGGATACCTGGGCACACTGCTGGCTCATGTTCAGCTGGCTATCAAACAACACTCCCAGGTCCTTTTCTGCCAGGCAGCTTTCCAGCCACTCCTCCCCAAGCCTGTAGCATTTCTGGGGGTTGTTGTGACCAAAGTGCATGACCCAGCACTTGGCTTTGTTAAACCTCATCCAATTGACCTCAGCCCATTACTCCAGCCTGTCCAGATCCTGCTGCAGAGCAGATTCGACCCTCAGGAAGATCAACACACCCACCCAAATTAGTGTCATCTGCGAAGTTGCTAAGCGTGCACTCCATCCCCTCATCCAGGTCATTGATAAAGATGTTGAAGAGTAC
>JAOEGS010000400.1:0-11897 GCA_025447755.1 Corythornis vintsioides
ATAAATTTAAGCTACTAATTTAAAATATTTATTTAAATATTTAATAATAATTTTTAAAAACCCCCTTAAATTTACTTTCAAAAATTAATCCTTGCTTGAGAAAATATTCCTTGTATGATTAAATAATTTTGCCTTTGGAGTCACAGTTTTTTTCACATCCATATTGGAATGATATAAAGATCTTTACCATACAAAAAGTCTGGACAAACACTGCAGTTGGCAGCTGGATTGACACTATGCTGTATTATGGTATATGGAGTCAATCCTCTGTAACACTCAAAGCACTATTTATACAGTGGAATGTGGTGGTTTTTAAGAGAGAAGGAATGATCACTTTTAAAACGTGAATAAATGGTTAAAGAACAACAAATCTTTCTTAGGGCTGTTAGGAGAGCCTCATAATAAAGTGATTATGTCTGGTTTTCTATTATAAAATCTTCCTGCTACTGAACCATTTTGAGTATTCCATTCTGAAGCTGCACACTCAGGATCTGCAAGCATTTCCAAAAGTGGCTATGAATTTTCAAACTGATTATAGCAACCTGACAGAAACATTTTAAAAGCTTGACCCAACAAAGTGCTGAGCAGTTTTCTAAGGTGTTAAGCAGTCTCAAACCCAATTGTTTTCACGGACAGTTGTGGCTACTCACTGAATTTCAGGAATACTCAGCATTTTGCAAGATATAACTCTGAAGATCCTAATCGAAAGTCAATGAAGGTTAGTTTCCTAAAACAGTGTCTCTAAGATATTTCAGTACTTGAAATCAATGGAGTCAGCTCCCTAATTGCCTTTGAAACTCAGAGTTTTCACTTTGGAGAGTGTCATGCCACAATGCCTGGCCCCAGCTTAAGTGCCCATCATTGGCATATCTGCCATCTTCCGCAGCATACTTCTAAATGCCAAGGAAACAATAAGTTGTGGGGGGGGAGGAAGGCCTTTAGCAGTAAGCCCAGACAATCTTAAATATGTGTGCCTTTTGCAGTGTTAAAAGAAAGTAGAATGGAGAAAAGGAAATAAAGTTGGCATTGGAGGATGACAAAGGAAATCTGCTTTAGACATCTAGGCATGCATGTGCTCCTTATAACTACAATAGAGATGCATTCCAGTTAATTCATATTATGCTACTGTTAAAAATTCGATTTTATTTTGAAAAAAAAAAAAAGCATCACTACAGTATTTTTTCATACGTAATACCAGAACTGGCATTCAGCATATCTCATTGCCCCAAAAAGATTAAGCACATGAAATCTGTATACCATTTGGCAGAAGACAAAACTAAGCAAAAATACACTGCTGTCACATTTGCTGTCATCTTCCATGACTCCTCTTTTCAGCTCCTTGCAAAGCAGAGGGGAAAAAGAGGAGGCCAGCATCAGCATCTACTATCTTCTGGTAGCTAACAAATGAAGAAATTCAAATCCTGTCCAAAATAAAGTCTCTTAAGGTTCTGCCTGGCAGATGAACCAAGCTTTGTCCAGAAGCTTCCTCAATAACTGCCTCCTCCAATTACACTCCTAGCAACATTGTGTGTCCCCCACATCTCTCAAATAGGGGAAAAAGAATGATCACACTCCAAGTATTAGTATCTCCAGCAGCATTGCCTTTACTATTTACTCAGAATATTTTACAAAATCTTTGTCAGGATGTACTAATATTCTATGTTGTGCATGTGCCAAGCTTCAAAGAAACAGTCTAGGTGTTAGTCTGACTCTCTCTAATTAACTAATGTGCCCCACACTGAGGCATCACGTGCTCTGGATTCCCTGGATCCCCAGCCTGGCAGGACTGCCCTCCTAATCTGTCTCCTTGTGGAGAACCTGTTCAGAACAGAGAAGCCATCCAAAGTTACAAATGTGCAATGTTTTTCTCTTTAGAAAAGAAGAGTTTAGCAGCACAGTTTTGGATTAATTTGGGCTAGGTATTTTGTCTTGAGATTAAAATGCAATTAGATCACTGTCCTCTTGCAATATTGATTTTATTTATAATCTGCTGTTAAGTCAAATTGGTTTAATATGATCTCTTTCCCAAATGCTAATTTTACTACCACTTGTATTTTAAGAGACATTTAATCTCATTTTAAATAAAAGAGAAAGTGAGTGCAATGCATATTAAAGCAGACCATATTCATTTATGCAGAAGAACTACTCAAGGTACAATCAGGATTGCCTCAGTAGCTATATTGGGAGCATATCATGTTGTCCTACATGGTTATATGTGGTTTGTTTCTGTCCCCCACATCTTAGCATCTAGTCAGAAATGAACATGATCTACGTTCTCATCAAATAAAACCCAGAGCACTCAAAAAACAGCAGAAATGTTTGGACATCCCAAGCAAAGGAGTGAAGCTGTGATTCCACCTGCCCTACCTTGTCAGCCCACAAAGCATGGTGTTCACTATGAAGGGTTGTGGCAGCTGTCACTGCTCTGTTCTTTCCTTCAGGGACATTGCATTTGATTTCATATAATGCTTCTATCAGCTGCCACAAGAACTTCTCTTCACACAATGCATAGCAACCTGGAAAAAAAGGTAATAGTAAAGTAACATTTTTTTTTACTAAGTATTTGTGCACTTAAGTTTCAGCTGAAGATGGTGACACAAATGAACCCTAATGGATGAATATCATAATTCCAGTCTACAACCAGTGTTATCTAGTCCTGTAACATATGCTTGGGATTCACCACACAAATCTCACCAGGTCATCTTGCACCCTCACATGGTTAGAAATTAATCCAGGAAAGAACTCAAAACTTCATCCTAATTGTCTGAATTTTGACCTTAGCTAGCTCCACTTACCTTTTGCTTTTAAGAGCAGCAACTAATATTTTCTAATTAATTTAGAGACACTATTGAGGATTTTCATCCTCTGGTAAAATCAGTTCAGAGTGGAGCACATATATTTGTACTGAAGTAGTATTTTGATTATGTCCATTACTATTTATCCATTTTCCATATTTACAGTTGAAAATATTTATGTAATATAAAGATTAAAAAAATTTAAGCTGCATACATCTCCAGTTTATCTCACTTCAAGATACCATTTCAGTAAGTGTACATACTTGTGGGTACATAACTAAGCAAAGCTAAATCTGGAAAGCTTACTGGCTTGGGAAAAACACAGAATGATTTCTATAGATGTCTTATTATTTTTAATGATTTGAACAAAGTGGTTATCTTGTTGGTATTTATTTATACCATACCCTGAAGTGTGCTATCTGCTCTTCAGTTGCTTGTCAATATGTTTATTTATCTAAAAATCATTCTTTTCACCATAAATCTACTGTTGGTGACAGATTTTGTACATGTAATGGTGTAGCATAAGTGTTGGTTATATATTTTCCAGGAAGAAAACAGCTATCTCGTATTGTTGTAAACACTTCAGTGTTATCTTCTACATGAAGTATTTTTAACAAAACGTATTTTAATAGTGGCTTGAATTTTATAGGATCAGCAAGCAGTTCATTGTGGTGCATGTGAACAGATAACTAGTACACATTGATTTAAACTTCTGCAGTAATAAACAGAGTAAAAAGAAAGAAAGAGGAATAAGAATGTTTAAAAGCAAGTTACAGATTTTTTTCAAGGCTAGAGATCCTTGCTTCTGGCATCAAACACATTTTACCATACACATAAGTTTCACTCCTATTTTACCTGTTAGCAAAAAATTTATCTAATGGCTTCTTCAGACTCAGGTAATAAATCTAAGACTCTGTGGTCCTAAACAAGCACAGCATGTTACAAGAAGTAATAGGGAGTCTTGATCTCTCAGTGACTGAGGCTGAGATATTTGAGGAGAAACAGAAAGAAAAAAAAGGAAAAGACAAACAAACAAAAAAAATCACAACAAACCACAGAAACTGAGAAACAGAAGTGAAAATCCTAAAAATTCAAGGAAATAACATGCTCACCCCTTTAAGAGTGGAGGCTAGTGTTAAATGAAAGAATACCTTTAGAAATGCCCTTGATAGATGGATCACCATGCTTTAAAAAAAGCCATAAAATATATGATACAGTGAAAAGTGTTGAGAAGGCAGCTGAAGCAGCAAAATATTCCCAGCGCTGTTCATGAGAACATTATTTTCAGAATTGAACACAGAAGGCTCAAAATGTTATACCTGCCTTTTTGTATTAGCAAGTGATATCTGCCGTTAGATTTCTTCCTAAACTATATCAAATAATTTAACAGATTTTTGAAGGATTACCTGCTAAAATCCTGATATGAAAGGATACTTGCAGGGAGCTGGAAGTCACATAGCACAACATGCCCCAAACTAGTCTAATAGATATAGTTATCTCAGGCATGTTATAACTAGTGGAAGCTGATAATCAGGACACCAAATTAGATGCCAGGGTTAGAGCTGCCGTTCCATAACCATCAGAGATTTCAACTATTGGCCTTTGTCTGTAGTACCACCTAGTGTCAAAAAACCCTCTGAGCTGAAAAGAACTGGATTGAACTCCATTATTCTCCTTTATTTACTTGCTCCAAAACAACACCAGACTGTGTAAGAAGGGTGTCTAAAGGTCCTCTTTACACAGAATTACACAGAATTATTGTTGAGGCTGGAATAGACCTTTGAGATCATCAAGTCCAGCCTAAGACCTGACACCATGACACCCAGCTAGACCATGGCACTAAGTGCCACATCCAATCTTTCCTGAAATGCCACTAGGGATGGCAACTCCACCACCTCCCTGGGCAGCCCATTCCAGTGTCTAATGACCCTTTCCATAAGGAAGTGCTTCCTCATATCCAACCTAAACCTTCCCTGGTGCAGCTTCAGGCCATGCCCTCTCGTTCTGTCACTGGTTACCAGGGAGAAGAGTCCAGCCCCCACCTGCTTACAATTACCTTTCAGGTAGTTGTAGAGAGTGATGAGGTCTCCCTCATGCTGACTGAGCCATGTGACTGCCAAAGCTGGGCACCCAGCAGTCCCCCCGCAGGGTCAAGGCAGCCCACTGCCCCTGGAACCCCAGGGTCAGAGGGATGGGAAGTAAAGGGAGACAGAATTGGTGGCTGCCTATTCTGGGGTTGTTGAGGTTTTGGGCAGCTTGTGAACCTAGCTGGGAACTAGCCAGGGAGGCAAGGTGGCAGGTTGCACTTCGCTCAACCTGACCGTGGCTTTTTGGATGTCTTCCCTCAAAACCTGTCTAGCGGAAACCAGTTTTGCCCAATAATTTCTTACCTGCTGTGCCTGGGACTTCCCAAAACATGGTGTCTAGAAGAAAAGATCATAAAGCAACTGTAGGCACAGAAACCTCACAACATGATTTCAAATTAAGCTAGAACAGATACAGCAAATGTGAAAGGATACACAGCAGGCACATTTACTAAATCAGGATGGAGTGTGTCGGCTGTGAATTCCCTGGAGGTGCAGCCAGCCTTTGTACACTTGCCTCATCTGACTAATGAGTAGCTACAATGGCAGCTTCATGTATAGTTTGTAAATTTACTTATAAATTTAATATAAGAAGAGGCCAGAGAAACAAGATAAAGATTAAATATATAACAAAATTTTGAGCAACATCAGCTAATTGCAGAGCTAAGGCAGGAGGTGTTAATTACAATTATGGATGAGCCAGCTAGTAGTTCACATTAGTGAGCATAGAGCAATTATCAACCTGCTGGTTTTCCTGCTACTCATAATATACATGTTTTCCCATTTTTGATGGAACATGATAGCTGTATTGAACAATGAACAGAACAGTAATGGATATAATGCCTATTTATGTAACCTACAGCTGTGATGTGCAATATTATCAGAAAGATATTCTGTTTAATTTTAATAAGTCACTATCCAGAAAGCTAAGTATTTCTACTGCTGGACTAGAGTATAAAAACTGTCATGGGCATTTCACAAATGGACAGACACACTTTGTTTCTTACATTAAGATTTACAAATTCAAATTAACCTTGACTGGACCCGATACAAAAGTACAGTTTTAATTATGCACCAGTAAAAAATTAAATCTAAGAGTATCAACATCAATACATCTGTTTCTAAGGGATAAATTGGAAGCATTTCACTGATGTTTGATTGAAGAAATATAGTCTCCATGCCTGGTAAATATATTATTCCTATGAGCTTCCAACTGACTTGGTTTAACATGGCTCACCCAGGAGAGACCATGATATAATGGAGTTAGCAGCTTTATCATATAACACATCATCATATGGAGTATTAGAAAGAAGACATTAAAGACAAGGTGACCTTCTCAGGAATAGGTCACTTAGTGCTTCCAAGTCATACCCAAGCTCTTCATCATTCCTTGATTCCAATATCAAGGCACTAGATGCATTGTTAGTGCACAGCTTCCCAGGGGAAGGGAGAATACTGACATAATCCAAAAAAACTGTAGACAGGGGACTTTATCCATATACAGAAAAGCAAGGCTCTGGTTTACTCTACCAAGGGTTTCTGCTTTGAATTGTGCACATCCTACAGTGAAAATCTTTTTTATGGAAGGGGAGTTATGCACATATAACCAGACTTCTTTGGAATGAACTCTGCACATTTGTATATACAAGATGCTCCATTAGTATGTTCCTGACAGTGCCTTAACCTTGATCACTCAAGCCTTAAACAAATGTTAAAAAAACC
The DNA here is from genome assembly GCA_025447755.1 of Corythornis vintsioides. Lineage (NCBI taxonomy): Eukaryota > Metazoa > Chordata > Aves > Coraciiformes > Alcedinidae > Corythornis > Corythornis vintsioides. The sequence continues at coordinate 6,602 of JAOEGS010000400.1, forward strand.
ACTATTTGCTTCATTATGAAGAGGAACACAAATCATATTTTGAAGATGTACCCCTGTTATTTTTACATTTTCCATATATTTATGCCACTAGTCCAGTCACATTGAAATTTAATTCAAGGATATCAAGCAACTATGAAATTTTTGTCTGAAAACTAATGTTTCTTGGCAGATGTTTACCAACTAACAGGTCCAACAGGGATATCATAACAAAGCTACATATTTACTTCTGGTTTAACAATAACTGAAGCTGGATTCAGTATTGTAAGTGCACTGAGAGAAAATGAAATCCCTCCTAGGTCAATGTACAAAATAAACCTTCTCATTAGCAACATTATTTTCTTACTATTCATGATTTTAAGTATTTGTAAACTTCAATGAAGGGAATAACAACCAGAACCAACTAAATATTTCAGACAAGTTCCATGCCTATTTGCTCAAATTTAACAAGAAAATTGTTTGTGTTGCATTTGTACCACTTCTTTGTTTCAATTCTGGATTATATTCAGCAAAGCCACCTGCCCAGAAGATTTCCGTATTACATGTCAACATAGCTGCTATTTTGAGAGCTTAGCTGAGATTTAAAGCAAGCACACCCTTCATACTTTCTACATCAATAAATATATCTATGTGTCCTCCTTTATCCAAGTATGTATAGGTTATCACCCTGTCTTAATCTGGGAATTTTTTTTCAGTGTGATGGAAGGGAACGGACAAAATATTTCTGACATTATATGACATCCTGGAATGTCTAGATCCCTAGAGGTCTGGCAAGGAGTGGTAATCATATCAGTGTCATAAGATTATACTTATGGACAACTGTTAAATATTCAGCAACATGCTGATAACAAATTTTTTTTTGTGAAACTGAAAAATGATTATTCATATACACATTGTGTGTTTTTCTCACAAGAAATTTCCGGATGAGGCACTAGCATTTTGAAAACTCTGAGTCTGAATATGTTTCAAAGCATATTTCCATCATCCCTGTGCTGAAATTCTCAGTATGACTATGACAGCATCAGGACACATGTGATACCAGAGCAGAGGGCTACAAATGAATTATGATTTTCATCTCTACTTCTTCCTTCTCTAATACTCAGATTCATCAGTGTTATTCCTTTGTTGTTAATGAAAGATTATTTTCTTGACAATAACTATAACTGCATATTTCTCAATCCTTGTAGATGCTGTACTCTTAATCCATGAAATAATTTCAAGTGTAACCTCACTCTATCAAGTCAAATAAATCAAACCCCTCTACATTACATTTCACCTCAGATGAATGAGAATGTCAGTGAAATTCAGGTACCATTGTTACTAGAAAGACTAGAGAGACTCTGGGCCACAAAAGCAAAAACTGATTGGAGCCAGAGTGCCACTTTCACTGGAGACAGATACAGACAGAGAAGTTGTCTCACTTTAAGGTAACTTCAGGTAACTCAAGCTTGCAGTAAAAACAAGTCTGAAGTTTAGAGGAACATAAGAAGGGTCCTGTATGGCCAGAAGAAGTAAGCAGGACATTTTCCAAGTATAAGATAAATAAGCAGGTATTAAACACAAATACTGAAGAAAAGGAATTTACAAAATCTAGTGTGCCCTCCCTATGTGAGTCACTGCAAAATCCTTTATTGACTTCAGTAGAAGCAAGTGAATAAGACAAGAGGAAATATTTTCAAGTTTCTCCAGGGGAGGTTTAGGTTGCACATTATGAAAAAATTATTGCTGAGTACTGACTGGAACAGTATGCCCAGGGAAGTGGTGGAATCACCATCCCTGAAATATTCAAAAGACATATAGATGAGGTGGTTAGGGACATGATTTAGTGGTAGGATTGGCAGTGCTATTAATGGTTGGACTCAATGATTTTAAGTATCTTTTCCAAAATAAACAATTCTATTATTCTAATATTTTCTCTTTTCTACTTATGCTTGATGGGAAATTTTACTCCCTTTCAAGGAGTCCTGTCTCTAGCATTTCTGCTCCAACACAGTTTAGCCCCCTCTTGCAGTTGGGCTTTCTTGCCCTTCATGCCAAGCACATACCAAGCAGGCACAACAGTTTAGTGCTGAATGGGGAAAAAAAAGGAACAAAAAATGCATTACAGAGAAAATTAGAGAAGAGTGCACCTGAAAGCTTTTAAATAAATTAAAAAGAAATGAACCAAAATAAAAAATAAAAATAAAACAAAACCAAAAACCATAACAAACTGATCACAAGACAACAGAAAAGGTAATTTTAAGTTTTGTTTGCATGTCCTCGACACAAAATACAGCACAAACAAGTTATTAACCAACCTCTTGGAGGCCCTGGTGGTTGAGGGTACAAGTGCATCCCTGTAGTGATCCTGCCCAGAAAGACCACTGTACCTTGAGGAATAAGTGATCCACAGAGGAGTTAACCTGAGTGGGCACAGACCTGTGCATGTACAGCCTGGTCTTCAGGCCTGTGCACAGCCCTGGCCTGCCAGGTCACCTCATTGTAACAGAGCAGGCTGTGGGCAGCTCCCACTCAGTACTGGCAATTATGCAACCTGCATGACCTGGTCTTTAAAAAGTGCAGCAAGACATTATCATGTAAACTTTTTTGTTTGAAGGGATATAAGATTATCTACATTATCCCCCTGTTCTTTATAGTGTTAACAGAAAAAAAAAAAAAAAAAAAAGGATCTTAAGTGATATTTGAAAGAGGAGTACAGCCCATCAATTGTCCCTGCTAGACTTCTCAGTCTTCTCCCCCCTCCAGAGATGTATTCTTTTTATGGTTTTTATATCTTAATTCTGTCTGTCCTTGCCTTCTAGGTGACATTTATCATGATTTGGGTGGACAGCTGAGTAATATAGTAATGTATGTTTAGCGTGCATTCTGTTAAATTCATTACCATACTCAGGGGCATAAAATTTAATATTAATTTTGCCATTTATTGGGCAAAGATCTCTGCTCAGATACTCTGTCCTTCAAGACTTTTGTAAGAAAGAGTTGTTGCTTCTGTTAGTTTAGCCAAAACATGACTGTTCTATCTTCACAAGACTCCCTCCAGCCCCAGAGATGGCATAAGAATCTCATGGTTGGAAACATCTGAACATTTCTCCCAAAGTGCACAAAATTCCTGTCTCGTGGCAAACTAGGCTGTTAACACACACACACTTTCTTCCTGTAGCCTGCAGTAGAAAAGTAGGATTATCTTTCATTTGTCTAAGTTTATGTGGCTTAATTTTGCTTCATTTTTAAAACTCTTAAAATATATCAGAAGACAGTTACTGGAATAAATCAGGTGTTAAGAGAGACAGTGTTTCCTGAGCATCCAAATTTCAGTTTTGCCAGCACTAGGAAATAGAAATGTCATTTTGTTTTAGCTCCTTGGCACTTATGATCACAGCATGTCCAATTGCTGGCAGAAAGATGGGCAAATGAAAAGCCCTGCCATACTGTAGTACAGGCATCCATCATTATGTCACCTTTCACTTTCACCTTTTATTAAAAACTAAATTAGAAGACTGACTTAAATGTAATCAAATTTGGTCAAAAACTAACCTCTGGAAACAGATATTCTTTGCAAATTTTGAAGAAGAAAGGATGATTTCTAAGGATTTCTAAGGATAAGACATGGAAGGTAGGCTTATAAGGAAAAACTGCTACCCCTCTTCAGCAAGTGACAGTGGTGTTAAGAATTATTAACAGCTCTATTTATACTATAGGGAAAAAACAGACTAAAAAAAGAGAAGATGCAGTAAGTTTCAAATAGAAGCTAAAATGATTTTCATACCTGGGATAAGTCTCTATTTCTCTCTACTTCACTCCAAAAGTTTAAAAGTGGAAGTTAAAAGTGGCTACTAAAATAGGCATTCTTTTGATATAAGACAGGGTGAAAGAAAAGATCTAAAGTAAAACATATTTTCTGATTCTGTGGAACTTACCATGGTATCATTTTCATTATTAAGAGCCATTCAGAGATGCACAGGACACTGAAGCCCTAAGCACTTGACTGAGCATGCAGAAAACATAAACAATATGCTTCATGTTATTTCTTGCCTTCTCTCCTAGTTCACAGGAAAAAGAAAATGAGATCTACTCTGGCCCATCACTAGTAACAGGCTATCAGCCCTTCATAGAGTTGCTCAGCTGGTCCAGGTACAACTCTGTAGGCTGAGATAAAGTTCTGACTTGTAAGACAGAGGGGGTCCCTACTACTATTGCTCACAATACTGACATAAAACTCCATGAGCATTACTGTAAGTCCAATAGTTTGATCCAGGTAGCAGACAAAGCAGGTCTGAAAGAAATATTTTTCTTTTTTTTTTTCTTTTTTCTTTTTTTTAATGTGTTTCCTTATAGAAAAGCCTGCTGCAAAAGAAAATGCTTGGAGAGGTTCAGTTTCCATCAATCATTGGTGTTTTATGGGTGGTGGGGTTTTTTTGCAGCTTTTTAATTATTTTAATAATAAATAGACATTTTACGTATCCAAAAGCATTAAAAGTACTAGATAAAAACTTGTGCTCCTAATTCTTTTGTGATGCTCTACAAAATCAGGGAGAGAAGAGGCAACAGAATGGATGCCATCACATCTCTCTGGGCTGTGTGACATCTAACCAAAGGAAGAATGAAGGATCTGCAGACTGGTTATTTTCCTTGTACCCACAGTGTGTTTACATACTTACATGTGTAAATATAACTAAACCACTGGTTAGTTAACCACACTTTTACATGCAGGTACTTAGAACTTTGTACTTACAGGTACTTAGAAATGAACTACTGGACCACAGCATAAGGTTCTGTGCCTTTAAATTAAAGCAGAGTACACATCCCATTCGTTTCAATGACTTGGAACATAAAGAGCTAATTTAATACAGTCGTTGTTTACAGTGTTTAAAAATTCATGAACTCACTGTATAAACCCACTTGCTGAGATTCATGCTAAATATTCTTCCCTGAAAAGTGCCACACCTCCATAAAAGATGAGTATAAATTGGGAAAAAAAGTACAAAAAATGATATGTAGAACAATTCTGTGCAATATCTACCTGTCTCAACTTGCACTGAAGACAGTAATGTAATTAAAGAACTATGGAATTTATTGGAGCAATTTAGTTTTATAACATTAGCATCTATCAGACATATGGTAGTACATAACAAGAAGAAAAATGTGCCACAATGCCTGCTTCCCATAAGTCCTAGTTTGCATGTATGTTATACTTATTGTTCTACAGAAATAACAGCATCATATATATTCATATATAGAATACAATATATTCATATAAATATATTAATATATGAATATTCGTATAAATAATTATTTCTGT
>JAOEGS010000401.1:0-24968 GCA_025447755.1 Corythornis vintsioides
TCCTTCCTTCCTTCCTTCCTTCCTTCCTTCCTTCCTTCCTTCCTTCCTTCCTTCCTTCCTTCCTTCCTTCCAGCTGCCTTCCCATAATCATACCTTTTTAAAAACAAATGTTCAAAAAACCAGAGCTGTTTGCCTAGATCTTGTAACCAAAACAAGGCAACAAGGCCCCATCCTGTCCTCTTCTCTTGCCCATGTCTGTAATTTCTTCTCAAGCTGAATGCTGAGCAGGCCTAAAGCCAGCTCCCTGTGACGTTTGGAAGCAGGCTCCATCCAGGAAAATGATACAACTCAAGCTGGGAAATAGGCTGCAGCTTCAGAAAGTAATAAAGTGTGTTACAGTGCTCTTATGTAACTGAGATGGAGGAGCTGCTTCCAGAACAGAGACTGGAAAGGACACACTGGCACCTGTGTGATTTTTGAACCACTGAAGCAGAATACTTTCCTCTGCATTGGCAAGTCCAGAGACCACATGAGATGCCATGGGCTGGCCAAAAGAAAGACTGCTCTGGCACTACAGAAACATCTTCTGTGTCTTACTCATCCTGTGATAGTAGCTCTTCTCACCATTTCCCAAATGCTCCTTGAAACATCAGTCCCAGAGGCAGTTTCTGCAACTGGATGAAACATCTGTCACCAGCATTAGAACCGTTCAAGCAGAGACTGGAGTGGCAAAGAGCAGCTCTGCTCTAGGCTGGCAGTGCACATTCAGGCAGCTGTACCAGGGCATGGCAATCCTGAAGGGCACCGAATGCTCTTTCCCAAAGCTCCCTGAGAAAACTAGGTCCAAAAACTTGGATTTTCTATTGACATGTCTCATTAAACATCCCTGTAAGTCAAAACATTTGGTCTTGTTGTTCGTTGCCATTTGCTAATGCCACCTAGAAGCTGCCATGTCTATAATCCTGTCAGACACGCACAATTTTCCACCAAAATCAGGCAAAACTAACAAACTCATCACCTCAGTGATTCCCAACAGCAGCCCACACTGGTTTTCCTGTTTAAAAACAGGACTGGCAAGCCCTCTGGTAAGGTAATTACTGCAAAACTCTACAAGTTTTGGCCAGAAACTGAACTCCCCAAAAGCCAACCATATTGAAAATGTTCTAGTTTAGAGAGAAAAAATTAATTAAAAATAAACAAATAAATAAAACACAATCCCACAAACAAAAGTTAAAAACGTAAAAAGGAAAAAAGGTATGGGGAAAAAAAATCCTGTGATTTTCTTCAAACATTGTCCAGAATCAGTTTTTCTCCAAATACAACTCCAAACCTCATCTGAAAGTTGTGCATTTATTCCAATCTAGGCAGTCTTTTGGTGAAATGCATCAAACCCCAAACTGTATCACAAACATTTTGTATTAGAAAAGCAACTCCAATCTAGCTTGTTATCTGAATATAAGCACAGTCCAACTTCTGAAGTGGGAAAATGGCTGCATCCTGTAGCAGGTCAAATATAAAACAAACAAACAAAAAAAAGTACCCATGTCAAAGAGAAAATCTTACCTGATTTTTGAAGCTTTTCATTTTAAAGCTGAAGAGCCAAAGGAATAATGGAGCACTTGTAAGAAGGAATACAAAAAAGTGCCAGTGCCAAATACACTGGGAAGGGAGATATGATGGAGAATGCACATCTCTGAACTAGATTTTGAGGTGACAGCCTGAGGATCAGGTCCAAGAGGGGAATTAGCTATGGGAATTTCAGCCCTGCAGTGCCAAAGTGAAAGGTACTGGATTCCTAGAGGGGAGAGCAGAACCTTTTGTTCTGTGTTTAGACTTCCTATACAGAGCATGGGAAAATGAGGCACCTCTGAGCACTGCACTCACAACATCTGTTTCTGTGGGTTTTTTCAGTGACTATTTATATGAGATATTTAAGAAACAGTCCTGAAAGCTGGGAAGAGAATCTAAGGCTCTCTCTGCCAGCTGGGTGCCTTACCCAGTACAGTCATGCTTTCTCTGCTCCCTGTGCCTCACATTCTCTCTCTGGCCCAATGAACTGACATGATTTCCTGCAGCATGGCAGGGTTTCAATAGGAAGGGTGGAGAGTGCCTGCCTCCAGAACAGCCTGCAGGCTGGTGGGCAGGCCACTCTCCTGGGACCTGTGAGGCACGGAACATTCCTGTGCTCCCAGGCAGGAAATGGTGAGGGGGTACTTGAGAATTCACCTTGGTTTTTTTCTAATCCCTAACTGCTATTATACAAGATAATAAAAGGAAATATTTAACAATAACCATCAGCATTACTGACACTTAAAGACACCTTTAATCTCTGAGATTTCAAAGCAAACAATGGATTATGCTGAAGCAAGTTTGCCCTTTGGACCTAGCAGAAGCACCCAAGAATGCAGAAATGGGCTTTACTGTGCTTCCTAAACTGTTGAAATGCATGTTTGTTTTTTGGTGGTTTGTTGGTTTGGTTTTTTTTTTTTTTGGCGAGCTAGATAAACTCCCTAGGCTGAGTCAGAAGAAAATTCTGCTTGCACAGTATCCTTTTTTGTTTTTGGAGATTCACTAACACCATTTCAGCTTTAACTTCCTTCAGCTTCATCTGCTTTTCTAGAGCAGAAGTACAGCAGTTGTATTTAATCCCTGTGCAGAAGCTCAGAGGGGTAAGTCTCACCCACAGGAATGTACATTGGAATCATACTGCTTCCTATCAGTTTATCATCTCCTGGGGCATCATCCAAGCAACAGTGCACAAGCTTAGGCTAGGAGAAGAAGAAAACTTCAACATGTTATTGAAAATGCAGAGAAGAGCTTGAAGGAAGCAGAAAATAATAAAGCATGTTGGATTTTGGCCAAGACAGTAAGAATGAATAACCTGACTTCCACCAGCATACCATGGGATCTAGCATAAGTACAGTTATGGGCAGTTGTCTGCCACGTTGTCCATTTCACATGGATTTGACAGGTTTGCAGGTTGGCTCCCTCTTGAACCTACTTTCATTCTTACTCTATTTGAACAAAAGAAAAAGAGGAGGAATTTCTGGGTCTGCACAGCTCCTGCTGGCAAAGCTACATAGAGCTCACAGAACAGTAGGAAGGGAACTTTCCAAGACTATGGATGTTTCTTTTTTCAGCTAAAGCAGAGAATGACAGACAGGCAGTCTGGGGCTGCTTCTGGGCTGCAGCCAGCCAGGAGTCCTATCAGTGCAGGTCCTACTTCCAGGATTATTCCAGCATCCCCCCAGGTCCTGCACTTACACCAGAAGCAGTTCTAGTGGTCCCATACTGTGCCTCCATTCCAGTCAGTCTTTCAGTGCCAGTTGCTGTGGTGAGCAGACCTCGTGTACTGAAGGAACAAGAGCCAAACCCAACTCTGTTTCCAGGTTTCTGACGTGAGAAGTTCATGCAGTGCAGGAACTGATGGTTTCCCAAGTCCTTTCCATAAACAGTCTTTGGTGAGCACTTTGCTCTTCTATGACCCAATCAAATCAGGGGCTGTTAGCATATAAAGAATCTCGTGTCTATTTAAACATTTGGATAAATCTGGGCCTAAGTACAGATGTAGTTGGAAAGTTTCCTAAAATGATGGATTCAGAATCTTTGTGCATAACTTAGGAAATAAAGAACTAATGGTGACTTTATGATAGCTTAATTAATTCTACATTCATTCCTTCTGTATTTAAGCCTTGTAAGATACATGGTTTTACTGTTAGGACTTTGGTTTGCTATATTTTTTGCTTTTCTATTGCTTGCCATTCAAATGTGTGTGGTTTTCAATTTTATGCATTACAGATGACCAGTTTTGCCTATGATAAAGGAAGACCTCCTATAAAAGACCTCCCTTTACCAGCAGAAAAAAACTAGTACAGGATAAGGGTTAAGAAGAAATGTCACCTACTCTGTGTTAACTAAGATTATATCTTAAAATCTTAGACATGTTCCTCTTTTTGCCTGATTCACACAAATTCCTGCTGCTGTATCTCATTATGGCACTAAAGAATTGGATTAATTAGATGTTGAATACAACTCACTTTGTCTCTCACAAGCAAACACACAGAGACACACATATGCAGTAATACACTCTTACCACTTGTAAATAGGAGTCTTTATTGCAACATTTTCCACCTGGAATAAAGTAGTAGAAAAATAGCACGCAGGGGCTATTTTAACTCACAGTTTCTTTTTCTCTCCTTCTGTTGCCAACGACCGCACTGGGAAAACACATATTCTAATTATAGCTCTGGTAGGCATGGCAGAGTGCACTTTACACACCTGGGTCATGTGGATTGGGCTGCACACACCATTCCAGTCTGAGGACCTTGTGAGGAGACAGGTTGTACCCATACTCCCTGACCATACACTGAATGAGCAGGTGAGAACAACTGCAGAAGAGTTACCCTCTGCCTCCCAGTAACACGAATCCCTGCAGCATGCACTCCACTGACTCACTGGCCTTGCACAGTTTATTATGATCCTACAGATAGGGCTGGAGCCAGCACTGTCCATTAGCCTCTGTTTTGTCACTCTGGTACATGCACACAATGCTTCTTGCTGCAACTTCTCCTGCTGCTTCTATTGGTTTGGGTGGGATCAGACATTCAAGAACTAACACAGACCCAACAGGATGGAACACAATGGTTGTCAATGACCAGGAGAGAGCTGAGGACTGCAAGCCTCTCCCTCATCCTAGAAAGAGGGTGTTTGTCTAGAATGAGGGATGTTCTATTCTGTTTAGAACAGAACACCTCTGCCAGTTATTACCTAGATTTACTCATACAGCAGAGTTTATCAAATACAGACCCGTTCCCCAACAGAGAAGAGGGAAGGAGAGGGAGGTGACCAAACACCAAGACTGTTACACGTTCTATAGAGGGAGGATGGATGGTTACTCCACCACTTTAGGGTAAAGAGTCACTCTGTGCAAACAGTTGGAGCCTGCCCAGCAACATGGTGGGCTTTATCCTCATGCCCATAAGCACTGCAATCTGCTCAAAAAGCCTGGGAGTTCCTGACTCCTGCAACCAATCTTGCAGTGAAAGAAAAGTTCATCATCAGGCAGCCAGCTCAAGTCCACCACCCCCAAATAGTGTGTACCACTGTTGCCCTGAGATCATAAAGCAGCTTCCCGTGAAGTCTGCTCAAATAGAGGGAAAGGGGTCAAGAAATTATCTAATTGTGCCTGGCACAGAGGGCCTTGGACAAAGTTATTCAGAAGAGATTTCACTTCCTGGCCTACAGAGCCTTGCTGAGCACAAGGAAGAATACAAGGACATCAAGACAGAGTGCACCTACTGAGCATATGATTCCTGTATTTTCTGGTTGAGGATATTGATTGCATTTTGATCAGTGCTGTCTATCTTGTGCTCTCAGAGTCATGCTGTCCTACCAGACAAGGAGGCAAACATGAGTATTTCATCAAACACTGAAGTCCTGATGGGTAGGGGATAAATGAGCTTTCGATCAGCTCAAAGCTACTATGTCCTCTAAAGCTTTTACTGAGGCTCACAAGAGCCTTTCCATCCAGAATGGATGCTGAAAATAGAGCCTTTCATAGCAACTCCTCAGCAGCTGGCACCAGTGTAGGCAGTGAGTCCAGCTTCTTGATGGGGTGAGAAGTCTGAGAAGCCATGGGTTTATTTTGCAGCAGAACATGCAGCATGCTCATGAAATGCAACCGTGCACTACCAGTGGCCATTTCTCTTAGGCACTTTTTTCCTAACTCTTTATTCTCAGCAAAGTACTTCATTTGGCACTAAAGAAGAATACATCAGAAGGTTTGGGAATCTTACAGAAAGATCTTAACATGTTGAAAATGGACATAAACACATGCAGGTTTTCTCCCATCAAGACAGTGAGCCAGCTTCTCAGTGACAGTGATGGAGAGTGAGACAGTTTCTCAGTGCCCACCAGCAGCATGCCAAGTTTGCTGAGAAGCATCTGGACTAGCCAGGCCAGAATGCCTGTGAGGCTGTCTCTGGAGACCTGCAGAGTGATTAGGTGTAGCATTAAATCTCTAGAATCTCTACAGTTTGCCTATAAACCAGACCAAATTTTTTCCTGCCCCCAAGACCTATTGAATTTCCTCTTCAGTAGAAAACTTTGGCTTAAATTAATCTTGTGTTCTGTTGAGATGGATAAGGTAAAAAGAGGGCTGCAGCTATATCTATTTTTAAAAATTAGTTATTAAAGTGTCCTTGAATAAATTGACAATAAAACACTTAATGATCAAGAGCACCACAGAAAAGCTAGTAAATTACAGAAGACAGAAACTGATGGAAATTGCAAGATAAAATTATTCAATTTTCTATTTGGCATACGTGGGTTTGTTTCCAGCCAACTGCCAAAATAAGTAAATTGTTTTGTCATGGGCCTATGTTTCATAGCAGGGTCTTCACAACTCTATAGTGACTAAAAATGATGAAAGGAGATGATCAAGATAAATTTTTGCGCTTTGAATGCCCTTACTAACAAAATCTACGAGACTGAATCCAAAAGCCCTTTAAAATGTTATTTTTCAACAATTAGGCTGTTTAGTCTGTTTATTGATTTCCTCAAATATTGGCAGTGAAACAAATCTGATCTGTGGAAGTGTTGGTTTTAATCAGTTGTGCTTTCAGAGTCTCATGTGCCTATCTACACATATTTGCCCAATTAAGGTCAGACCTTACTGGGAAAATTTTGCATTTGTCAAGAGCCAGCACAACACAGTAATAGCCCCCTAACATTTGACATTATAAGACCTTGGTTTAGTTGCTTGTAGCTGCCAAACTTTCCTAATTTGAATTTAAATTCTGTCTTCTGTCTGCCTCAGGTTGATACTTTGTACAATGTCAGAATAGAGGTCTCTGTCTTTTCTGATTAATAACTGACAGAAAACGATATTGTTTTGTCAATACTAAAATATTCTTACACTTTTTTTTCAGAAGGTTTGGTACCTTGGTGCTTCAGAAACACCCCAAATGCTAAGGTAGCCCTTGTAGAGAGAAGATTTTCTTAAAGGTAATTTGTACTGGTAAGGTAGAAAACACTCTTTCTGTAAAGTCTATAATGCAGTCAGTACAGGTTAGAGGCTAGTAAGTAATTTTTTATTTCACCCACACTGAGCACATCCTAGCACAGGCTCAGCTGAGCTGAGGAGTTTCTTTCCACATACAGGAGGCAGACTGAAGGAACTCAGAGCAGAGGGTCTGTAGCCATTTAGTGCACATCCAGACCCAGCACATGGCTTCCTGAGTCCCATTGTTCCCCAACTGTCAGCAAATAGCCATGAAATCCCTTTGCAAAGTGCTTGTCTCATTTTGCCTTTAGATGCTTGTTCCCATAAAGGAGAGCTGCCTGTTGTCAAGGACAGTCAGCTCAGATGGTAGAGGTCTGTACAAGCATATCTAAGTTTCAGCTCTACTAATGATCCGTGTGAGACTTAATGTGGTTCCACATGATGGAATTAACATAGGAAATTACGCATAAAGAGATTATATTAAAAGAATATTATGGCTGCAAAGTCAAACACTCACAAAATTAAAGATGCTAAAATTCACATCGCCATGAAATTATTTTCTTCCTGTTCATGGAGTGCACAAGATGAGCAACGTGGTTAAAATTGTGGATACATCAGGTCCCAGGAAATCAGTTGCATTATTTTGTACTTAGCAGAAGACACATGCTTAATTGTTGTGCCAAAGAAGACTCTGCAGCCTAAAAATGACAATGACATTGATGTTTTACCAGCCATTCAAGTGCCATGTAAATATTTTGAAAGGTAAAGCCTAGTTTCATAAGTGATGCAAATCTTCTCATCATCAAAGATACTTTATGATGGGTCAAGTTAGGCCTCTTTCTTCTCTGTGTTTATCTCAAAGAGATAGAAAATGTGTGTTTCTGGGACTTGTACCTTCTGCTCCTGACCCCTGACAGTGTGCTTAGCATAACTAGCATAACCAGTTGATGAGGCAAAGCCATCATCTGTTACCGAGCAAGTCACATATGAGTTCCCTTTACTCTTACTCAAAATTAGTAATAAATGAGAAATATTGTGCTATGTAAATAATCAGCTGTTCCCAAACAGTAGGTGGACTCTGAATATATATATATATATATAATCACAAATAATATAAAAAATGCACATGCTAGATTATATGAACACAGCAGCTCAAACCTAGGAAATCCCATCTCTGATGTATAGTGGCTTGGGATTAATTTCCACCATTCTTGGTGTCACTTCTTGATGGAATTACAGCTTTCATTTACAGTGGTGATGATTCATTTTACATAAGACTGCATGCAAACAATTAAACGGATCATTCTGGATTATATGATTGACGAATTATAAACTCCAGCACTTCCTGAAGCTTGAAAATGTTCCTCTGTTAGTGATACAAATAATCCTGAATTGGTCATCTGAAGTTTGACTCCAGCACTTCCACAATGTTTTAATCTTATTCACTATTGAACAGAATTGTCTGTTCATTGAATATTCCAGTAGATTTTCTAAAATAAAAACCCTTGGTTCTGCTTCTGATAAAATGGACACTCCTCAAAACACCAACAGGCTGATAATGAAAAAATGACCCATTTTAATGGCTCATTTTAGTTGCCTGACTCTCAAACATCAGGTACCTTGGTTTTCTATACTGTGCCAGGAGAAGATGAAATGCCCCAGTAAGAGAATCAAAAAGGGTAAGTGCACAAAGATGCACAAAGGGAGAGAAGTGAAAGCTGAACTCAGGAATCCTATCTTCAAGGTGAGAACTCAGAGTACCAGGCTAGCGAGTCATGCTCCTTCTTGTCTGCTGTTCTTCTGGAACCATAAATCTTCTGCTCCTTTCAGCATGAAGACACACAGCCAACAGGAAGAAAAATGCTGCCCCTACCTCAACTGGTTTGCTAACTGTTAGGGCAGGCTCCTAGGAAGGAAGAAGATGGCATAATTGAACCTCCTTAAGCAAACTAAACTCCAGGCCCTGAGGATTAAGGAAATGTGAAAGCTAACTGCTCTCACTACTAAGGTGAAAGGTAAGGTAACTACCCTATAAAGGTGACTCCTGTAAACTCATCCTAAGAAAAAATTAGTTATGATTGCTTATGTAATTTTCAGTCCCCAAACTCCTGTGTAGTATAACAATTAATTGTTAAACAGCCATGCTATTCCTGCCAGGAAGTGGCAGTATTTTAGCTATGAACAAGCAGCCACCTGGGATATATATAAGTGGAAACAGAAAAAGGGAGTGGATCTGATTATCTAGAAAACATTTTTCTATCCCTCAGGATGAATGACAACAGACAAACATGGTATTTTTTTTCCCATAGTTTCATATGTTGCTAAAACAAACCAGAAAAATCATAATGCCTCACATTTTCCTCTCTTCCTTGCTCTCTCCCCTATGAGTGCACACATTTATAACAGGATTCATAGGGAGCCATCTGTCCAAGCAGAAAATAAGAAAATTAGCAGCAGTGTGGATTGTTACTTGACACTATCATGCTTTTCATATTAAAGTAATAAATGCTTCCTTAAAAGAGTCCAGGAATAAGAAATGCAACAGGTAATTAGTATTTGAGGTTTGTCTTCTTCCCCTGTGAACATTTTAAACAGACACTTGCTTTTAAATTTACTGGGGGAATGACTGGCTACTAATCCAGATGTAGACACATTATCTTGGTTGATATTTCCAGATACTTTATACTGATATATATATAAAATTTGAAAAGACAGTAATTTTTTTTTTCCCCATTTCCCCTGTAGTCTCTCTTCCCTGAGCTATAATAATCAGAGGAGTGGATTGAGAGCTGTTGCATAGAGACAGCCTCCTGCAGTACCTGCCCTGCATACTAATGCAGTGCTTCCACTCTGCAGGCTGGGACTGGATTCAGTCTTTCAAGTCAGCCCAAGGCTGAAAATGAAAATGAAAAGCTATAAACCTCACTCAGCAGAACGTAAAGCATAAAGTTGCCGGGAGATTGTATTGTGCAAGTTACATTCATGAATACAGTGAAAAGGACTAAAAGAATCCGCTGTGATAAAAACTGCAATGTATTGAGGGATTTCTTAGGAGAGCTGGGTATGGATCTGAATCCCAGCTACTGATTTGCTTTCAAGTCATCTGCAGTATTTGCCATCTCATTGTTCACACCCTTTTTATAGGTAACTGCTCGATATATTACACACAATAGCAGCAGTTAGCACCGTACCTTGTGGCACCCCACTATTAACCTTTTGTCATGTGGAAAATCTAACAGCTCTGCCTTTTAATCAGTTTCTAATTCATGAAAGTACTACCTCATATCTGTGACTTTAATAACTTCAATAGATGTGTCTGAAACTGTGCCTGTGAGATCAATGATGAGTGAAGGTGTAACTCTTTTACCCTATAGTACCCCTTCGTGCTCTGAACCAGCAGAGAGCCAGTGGGAAGATTGCTAACCTCAGGCAGTTTCCTGTGAGATACCTGTGCAAAGAAGCTCAGAGGAGGGGAAGTTAAGGCTGGCAGCTGGGATGAGCAGAGAATGCAGCCATGGAGAGTAAGGCACTGCCTCCAAATGCTCTATCACTTGGCTAAGAGTGAGTTTGCTTTATTGTTCAGAACCTGAGAAGAAGGAGCAAGAGATCTTGGTTACTGATGTTTTGTTTCAGTTGTGTCTGTCTCTTGCTCCTGGAAAATAAGCTCTAGCTTCTCTCATTTGCAAGGAGAAGCAGCTTGTGATTCAAGGATTCTCTTGAAGAAGAAGATGACGTTTCTTTCATTCCTGTAAGGAAAGTGGAAGCCACATCCCTTTTAATACACCCCAGAATGGCATTGGCCCTCTTGGCCACAGGAGCACACTGCTGGTTCATGGTCAGCCTCCCATCAACCAGGACCTCCAGATCCCTTTCCCCTTCTCTGTCCTCCAACAGCTCAGTCCCCAACCTATCCTGATACTGGGGTTGTTCTTTCCCAGGTGCCAGACTCTACCCTTGCCCTTGTTGAATTTAATTAAATTCTCTCTGCCCAACCCTCCAGTCTATCCAGGTCTCTCTGGATGGCAGCACAGCCTGCTGCTGTGTCAGCCCCTCCTCCCACTTTGGTGTCATCAGCAAACTTGCTGAGGGTGCCTTTGTGCCCTCATCCAGGTCGTTGATGAATATCTTGAACAGAACTGGTACCAGCACCGACCCCTGTGGGACCCCACTAGTTACAGCCTCCAACTAGACTCCATCCCATTGACCACAACTCTCTGGCTTCTTTCCTTCAACCAGTGTTGAATAGAGGCATTTACAAAGATGCTGTGGACTTCACATTTTCTAGGGACACTTCTGGGCATGAATCTGGCAAGTGGACTGCTTTGGAACCAGAGATGCCGTTTAGCTAAACTTATGATGATGATGCTTGATTCCTAAAACCTAGGACAGGACATGCCCAGTTTTTCTTCTTTAAAAGGAAAAACCTCTTTGCAAGTATGAACATATTTGACTGTGAAACTGATGCTATAAGAAGCTTTGACTGGTGCACGAAGGCGAGTTACTGACTGACTGCCAGAAAAGGGAGATGGTAAAAGTAAATGATAGGTCATAGTGTACCAACTGCAAAGTTCTCTCCATGTTAGTACTTTTCTCTAGACTAACACTTAAGAATCCATCTGGGTTTTTGTTTGTTTGGTTTTAATTTTTCATTTTTATTGGATACTCCTTACCAATGGTGATTTTTGGAGCAGGCTAAAAGAAGAGCATCTCCACCAAAAAATATCAGGTCAGTGTTGGATCAAGCCTTTCATGTGTTGATGGAAAAGGCACTGAGTCCAAACTTCAAATGTTTATTTTGTACTTTAAACTCTCTTGTTCTGGTATAGATAATACCCAAACTGTATATCATTATTCAGTATAAAATGAACAAAATGATATAACCTGGGTATTTTGTTGTGGATATAGCTTTATCTCCCATCTGCACTCAATTTTAGAAGCTGTCCAAGCACATGTAAACTAGAGCCCTTTAGCTCTAGTGGCCTTTATCAAGGGAAGAACCTGAACTGAGGCTAAAGAAAGTCTTATTCTGACAAGTACTCTTCAGGTAATAAGTTTCCCAGGAGGCATGAACTACCCTGCTGGAATAATGATCTCTAATCAGCAAATTCTCTCGATAACCAACACACCTGCAGATGTTCACCACAAATATAAAATAAAACCCTTGCCAAGCATTTAATGATAGCCTAAGGACTAATGAAGTTCTGAAGGACAGCAATCAATGGTCACAGCCGACCAAGAACATGAAGGACTTTCATATTCATAAATGGTATCTAGATTCAACTTTGGCTTCAACTTTGGATTAGAATTTAAAGGGGACAGAACAGGGAGAATGGCAAGAAGAGTGTTGGTTTTTGCACTGTGCTTTGACTGGGAGTGGTAGATTCTTGTGGTCCTTGCAAGTAGCAAAATTCCTAAAAGAGGACTGCTAACTGCTGTCACAGAACTGAAAAGATTTCCTGCAAAAGCAGAGTTTGATTCAAGTCCTGAAAACTGACTGTGAACTCTGTGGCTTTCAGCTCTTCCCAAAGCCTTGTCTGCCTTAAGCTGAAGAGATCAGAGTGAGTCCAGTTTCTCAAATGAACAGAAAGAAATTGTCATCTATTTAAGTTATATACCAACCCAGTCCCTGAGGTATGAGTCAGTAATGCCTCCTGAGAGAAACCATCATTTCTAAAGACTGCCAGCAGCACAAAATATCAAAGCAACCTTGAGGAAATGTTTGGACACCTCCTTAGCCTTCCTTGAACAATTCCAGATACTTCTGAACTAAAGAGCTAGCCATGAACCACAGTGGGTCTGTGTCTGGCCATAACTACTCAATAATTGGCAGCTGCAAGGATTGAGAGAGCCAAAGAATAAACCTTTCCTCTGAACATATTCAATTGTTTGGACACTGTCTCTAGGGACCGATGACACTTCTCTAAGTTTTAGACTTGCAACCCTTCAGCCAAAACCACAACAAGACAGGGTAGGATGCAGGAAATAAATCAGATGCCACCCTTTTCTGGAAATTATTTTTCTGCAGCTATTTGGCAACATTTTTAGGTTTGTGGACCGGAAAGTTGTCAGACTGAACAACTCAAGAGACAGGGAAAGGAACAAGTTTCATCATCAGAACTGCTACGCATTCCTGCTCCTCTTCTCCCACCCAGTTTAATATCTATTATCACTCCTTCAGGGCTTTTAAAAAATTCTCTCTGAAAAAGCTATACAAATGGTTGGGTGACGAAACAGTACTGGGTGATATTTGTATTACTACATTTTGATGATTCTTTCATGTTTGGAATATGAACTTAAAGATTCATATTGACAATTTTTTCCCCAAAGTAGTGGAGTGCCCAGCTCTCCCACAAATTCTCTTCTGGTCTTTCCTCTCTTCCTTATGTTAGCTTTCTGCGTAATGAAGGTTTGATGCAGGCAACCACAACAATCCTTACTTTGCACAGTGAATGATGCAGTCAGGCCAGATGCAGGAAGCTTTTATTCTTGAGATAGGTTCCAAGGAGGCTATTGACTAAACAGATCCATTTACTGTTGGGAGCTTTCCCTTCCTTTCTTTGCTTGTTTACAGAGTTGCTCTCCTTCATTTCATCTGACAAACTCTAAACTTTTATGCACTGGAACCCACTTAACAGTTCTGTGTCAGGAATAACACACATAAACCCCTTCCTGGTTCACTCTGCATTTCAATTCTCCCACTGTGTGAAAACAGGAAAGTTGCTCCTACGTGGTGCTTGAACTAACAGCTGTGACTTGTTAGACTGCTAGAAAGAAGAGATGAAAACTCTCCTCTTGGTAGGGGAGGCTATAAAATAAGAAAGCAGGGGTAGAAAGAAGAAGGAGGTACATTCCTTCCATGAAAGGGAGGAAGAAAATAAAAACCCTATAAGCCAAGGAGGCTACCATGTTTTCCCTGCTACTTTTTCTGGTCCCATTTTATATGAGGATTCTTCCTTTGAAAGATTAAATGAAAATAATCTGGTTTATAATGAAAATACAGGCCACACCTACATGAACTTTTAGATGGTGTTCTAGTTTTTTAGGTTTTAGTGGAAAGGCTTGAAAGACTAACTTCTCAAGCTAAAAACAGTCCTTTCTGGACCCCTTAGGGAAAGGCTTTCAATGCCATACCCCACAACAGCATGTTTCTCAATGGCATGAAAGCAATGACTGTGTCCTGGAAAGACAACTGCTAGGAACAGATCTGCTATGTTGGGCAAGATCCAAAAGCCTTAAAAATGTCCAAATTTGCTAACCTGAACAAAAAGTCATGTATTTAAAATACATTTGGTGAACCTATCTCTAAGATTTTTTGAATTAATTGACAATTTTACACATGTCTCTCTTCCATAAAGGAAGAGTTTTGTTCTGAATACCTATATCCGGTGCAGCTACTTGAAAATAAACTCTGATAAATCCATTGGTTTCACTGTGTTTAGCTTGTGAACTCAGTACTCTTCCTAGCAGCATTTATAAACAGGTAAAACATTTACCTTCATGCAAATATTTGAAATATCATGGTAAATTATTTCAGCTTTTCAGAAGTAGACTGAATATTTTATTAGTAGCTCAACTACTTCAAGAACTCTTGCAAAAGGATAGGAGCTGGTTTGTTTTTTTTTTCATTAGAATCTCTACTATGTCTGAAATTTTTCCTCACACCTTACATTTGGGCTGCATTTTTCTTTTCTGGAAGTAAAAATACTCATTTGTCTTGAATCACTGTGTGAACTACTTCACTTAATGCTTTCCTTTAATATTGTCTGGTTTGGGGTTTTAACTTTACAATCCCTTTTAAGGTAGGGAATGCTTTTATACTTTATCTCATTTAATAATAAAGAGATATAAATGCCAGTCAAAATAATTTAAGAACAACATAAGATGATAAATGTTAATGTCTCAGCACAATGTGTCTTAGAAACTGCTCACTGAAAGACAGCATGATGATGATTATGAATTTATCTGTACCATAATTTAATAAAAAAAAAACCCCAAAGAATTCAGATTTCTCCTTCATCAATAAAGCAGCACTTTCTGAATCATAACTCCAGTATCAATATCATGCATCAGTTCAACCCTGGAACACAGAACTGAGAAGGACACCACAGGTACAAGAACATGCACATTTTTTTTCCACCTTCCAGAAGTTATTTTATGGGATAAAATAAATGAAGATTTGGGTCTAAATAATTATTTTGAAAGCAGAAACGATCTCTAAATGAGGTATTTTTCTTCCACAATATTTTAAAAGCACTCTATATCTTTCTCAGAGAAAGCTCTGGGATACTCTTTACTACCTTGTCCTCTTTCTCCTTCCTCTTGGATCTCACTGCTCCCATTAAACAACCACAAATGTTGCAGAGACATTCACCAACTGGTAAATGCCAGTAGTAGTTTTGTTCATGCATATTCATGAGAATAAGTTTATATTTGAATGATCACATCATATTTCCATGCTACTAGTCCACTGCTCTACCCAGACAGTGCCTTTTACTGTCTTTGGTACCTTATCCATTTTCTACACAACTTCCAACATCTAAGAACATGTAATTGGACAATTTAATAATGCACAGATAACACAGTTTGGAGTCAAGCCTACATTTTGCTTTTCCCTTTTCTGAATGCATGACTTAGAACTTTAAAGATCTTCTGAAATTTTTTCATAACTAAAATGCATTTTTTTTTCTATAAATTGATAGGTCAGAAAAGACTTTAAAATCCTATAGTTGGATCTCCAGCATATCACAGTTTATTAAATTTCCCTCTGTACTAAGGCTACTAACTTATTTTTAGTAGTGCATACCAAAAAAAACCTAATCCTGTTTTCATTTGAAGGCTATTGATATTTCTTTAGAGAAACTTCCAAATACTTCTCTTAGGAGATGAAGAATCTCCATCTTTTTAAAGATAGGAGTAACACGTCCCTTCTTCCAATCACTAGGGACTTCACCTGGCTGCCAGGACTTCTCAAAAATTATTGAGAGTAGCTTGGCAACTATCACAGCATCACAGAGTATTAGGGGTTGAAAGGGACCTTGGAGATCATTGAGTTCAACCCCCCATTTTCTGTCCCTCAATGTATGGCAGTATTAGAATAGAATTTTCTCTGAATGGGCAGAACTTAATCAACCAGCCCAAGTGGTCCCATAGAACTGCCCTGGCTTTATTCAGAATTTGCTATTTGTCACATTTTTACATTGTCCACAATTTTTACCAAATGCATGCAGTGCCATTTAGTTATTAAAATAATAGGGAAAATATTGAATGGCATTAGACTTCCACTAGTCTGCTGATAGCAGTAGTGTCAATCCTTGTGCAAGGTAACCTCCATTCATAATGACTCCTTATTGATAACTACTTGTTTGTGTTTGAAGTTCTTCAAAGCAACACCTGACTTGTTGATATTGTATAGGCTTCGTTCTTGAATCAGAATGGGTTTTTTTTTCATACCAGTTCAACTGCCTTATAAAAATATATTGCTTCTATGAATTAGTAAGCATATAAGAGTCAATCATATTTATTTGACTGGACTGATTTTCTGTAAATCTACTCTGGCATTCATTTTATTTCCATTCTTTAATATTTTTTTAATAAATCCTTAATAACTTTCCATTATATTGGCATGGATTAATGCCAGGCTAACAGATGTATAATTACTTGGGTCATTCTGCTTACCTTCTAGAAAGCTAGCACAATCTTATTACTCTTCCAGTTTCATGGAATAAATAATTAATTAGGGGTGAATGCAAATTCCACCAAATAGACCTGTGTTGATCTCTATAATAACAGGGTTCTAATCTTTTAATTCACAGTACATGCTGCTGTCAGAGTCAGACTGCACTAAAAAAAACCCTGGTGTAAATGGTAAACTGCAATAGAGGTCAGAGGTTAGAGGGGAGTAAGATGCATTCTGCTCATAGATTTTAAATATATTTTATGACAGCAAAAGAACACTGGGACTCGGGTTTAATTACATGTTCTGTTAATTAAATAATTTATTTTCCTCCCCTTTTGTTTCCCAGTCCTAGCTTGTGCTATTCCTCTCATATCTTGACAAACATTGCACCCCTATTGGACTCATTCCCCTGTATGCCAGCAGCTTGTGTTAGCTGTTAGCTCTCCTCCATTCCCCCTCTGTCAAGGACAGGCAGCGTTAAGGTAGCAGGCAAAAGGTCTCAGCAGTTTCCTCTCTAGTGCCATGGCACTGCAGAAATATCTGCAAGAGTCATGGCTAGTCTGTTCCCAGAGTTTTGGGAAATGGACCATTTCCCCTTTAGACAGAAGACCCATCAGGAGGACGAAGAGGATGCTCAGTGGGTTTGGCTGCCAGTTTCTGACAAGCCATTCCAGAGTATTTAAAAGCAGAGCTTGCTGAACAGAACTCTGTAGATTTTGCAAAACTGACATCTTTCAAAATTTGATAATCTATCTTCTCTGATTCTTCTCCAAGATTTTCGTGCTCTGATATAAATGGTGATATAACTTCTTCTCATCTATGTCAAGTACAAAGCTTCTAAATATGAAATGAAGAGATACAGGCTTAGAGGCTACCTACCACATTTTTGCTTTTTTTTTTTTTTTTTCTGAATTTAGACCAAAATCTGACAATTTTCTTAATAATCAGCAATGCCGGGTAAATAACATTCCTAATTATAAAGAAACCTAATAACAATCAAAAAAATTATTTTCTCCCTGTGTGGTTCTAGCTGTGAATTAGATGTGCCATTTTTTATTCACTGTCACGATTGAGAGTAGACTTGTGTGTCCATAAACTTTCTATCCCTCGAAACCACAATATAACAGCTTTTGTAAATGCAGCATCTCTGAAAAATAAAACCAGTAAAATCCGTTGTGTTTTGACAACAGCTCACTTTGGGCTCAACAAACAACGTAATGTTTGCATTGTTTCAGATGAAAGTATAGAGACCTTGTAGATCTGATTTCCTTTGACAGCAAGGTGATGTAATACTGCCTGGATGGTGTAAAACAGACCCACAAGTGTGCTTAGGTCACTTTATGCAATGCAAGACATCATCATACTGTAAATGAAAAGCAGGTAAACAGTTTTCCACACAGCTCCTCCAAATGCTGTTTACAAAGTGCAGCACCAATTATCTTCTTTTAATCAAGCAAACGAGACTCATGTTTGCAGCAGAGCATTTGCACTCCCCACATGTGCCGTGTGATGGAGTCAGATGCTGCACTATTTCACAACTATATTTTCAATTGATAAGGAACACCTACCCTGCAAATATTTTAAGCCATTTTAAATGTAAATGATTGGTTTTATTTCCATCATTAGAACAAATTAAAAGATCCCTTTTATGCTTTTCTTTTGAACTAGTAGGCAGCATCTCTACTAACCTGGACACAATATTCTTTGCTTTTCTTTTCAGACACAAAATCAATAGCATTAAGTAGAACTCATTTTTCTCTATGGATACTTGTATCCATTATTGGATCATTTCTCATGTGCAACGAACCATCTGCTTTAATGTCAAAGTTGATTCTTTTAGTTGTTCCTTTATTTTTTTTTCCTCTGTCTCTTCACTTGCAGTATGTAAGATGAAACCACAAATTTAAATCTGTCTGAATGAGAGTGTTCAGGACAAAGTGCCTCAATCACTTTTAAATAGCTCATTTTGTGCTACACTGAAGGTGATGTTTTTAGAAGAAAAGAAGGCTGCAACTTTCTATCAAGTTCAAGCCTTTGCCTTCATGTCTTTTTTTTTTTAAGGTGCAGTTGCCAATTGATCTGTCATATTGTGGTTTTCAAAGATGAACTGAGAATGCTCTGAAAGGAGGTTGCTGTTGAAGAGCTGCTGGAAGACCTAGAGTAGGGAATTACATTTTCATTGTGGCTAACTTTCAATGACACTGAAGATGTCTCACTTGGAAGATCATCAAACCCATGTTTTCTCTTCCACTTCAACAGACAAAGCTTCATTCATTTGATGTGGAGATTCTGAAGAAACTAATTTTCTTTTTGAAATAAGTGTGAATTCTTTTCATCTTGTGATTTAACAACTCTTGACAATGCTTACATTTCACTTCAGAAAAATTATCAGTTTTCATAGCTCCAGTCTTTCCAAGCATATTCTTCCACTAAGTTTTTCAGTATTCTCTTTCTCAACTCAGGTTAATATACATGGGAGCTTAGTAATAATTACTTCTAAATTACCTATTTGTTGTATTAATAAAAAGCTTTCCCGTTTACTAAAATTACCATAAAAATAACCATTTCTTCAATTTAATGCTGCAAAGAATGAAAATAAGATGTGCTAATCATGTTCTCCCATGATTTATCTTCCATTAATTTCCAGCATCCATTCGTGATTACACGCCACTCTTACCTATTTGTTTTGTTCACAATTTCTACCATTTGGATCCATCTCTGTTCTCCTGGGACTAAGGACATCATGCACTCCCTGGAAGGTTTATAGTTCCATGACTATGCTAATGTTTAGTACCAATACAAATATATTTTATATTTTAATGGCATATATTTGACAAAGATTTCCCATACAAAATGTGAGACAGGTATAACAGTCAAATGAGACCTAACTTTTGGAATAGTATTTGGGAGCTTCTGTTCTAGAAAAGAAATCTGACTTTTTGAAGCTGATGTCTTACAAACAAAATGCCTTACAAAGTAAATCTGAAGCTTTTTAATTTTAAAGTGTTCTTTATAAAAACATATTTTTTTAACTGGTCACTTATAAAAGATTTCGTGTTCCCCATAATTGTAATATCTTCTGTGCCATGTTCTTTTTATTTCTGTCCCCACATCCTTATGCATTCCTTTATAGTAATCCTAGTAATCTCACACAATTTTCATTTCCTGTATGACTCTCACATTTTTGAGGTCAATATGATATATGATTTGACCAGATGATTTCTTGATATATACTTGCTATTCTTTCCTTGGGATTAAATTCTGAATGGCATATTTTTTCATCAGGAAGAGCTTAATTCCTGTATTGCTTTAAACATCTCTTCCATGACGTGATCTTTCAGCATCCTGAGTTTGCTGAAGTCTGTTTATTGAAGTCCTATTTTTCTATTTTACTTTCCTTCAAAAGGATGATAGATATTTTCAGTTCATGTTCACAAAATTTCTCTTCCACTGTCTTGTTCTCATCCACATCCTATTCAGCACAAGACTGTATTCTAACTGCTCTAGTTGCTGCTTCTACTTTCTGTACCAGGGTTATCTCAACAAAAATACACATTTTGCTCTCTCTCTGTAAGGTGTTATATTCCTTTCCAGCTGAAATCTGCATGAACTTTTTTTACCTGTCTTTATTAAGTTCTATGCCCTATTAGAGGATTTGACTAGTTTCTCAAAGAATACAAAACAAGAGGAATATTGGGCCTTAAAATAAGAAATCAAGTTAGAAGCTACTTTCTTACTCTGCTACCTATGGATGTATTGTTTTTACTAAGAAGAACATGGATTTTTAATGTACTATAAATACAGTATAAGTTCTAGTGAAGACAACAGAGTTATAGTATGAGTCCACATTAACTGCTTGAAGTAAATAAGATTAAAATCTTTCTTTCTGGTGATGATGCTACCCTGGTGTATGAACTCTGGCAGCTCATCTATCTGGCTGTAGAACAACTATCACAATAATTATGAAATTCATAAGTGGGGTGATTGTCTTAAAGAATATTTACAAACCCATGAAGATCCTCAGATGAGAAATGCTACAGAAAGCAACGGATTATTATTAATAATGCCCACTCAGAATGATGCTCATATCTTAGTGATAACTTTATCCCTAAAAATCACTAGGAGAAGATTTAAAAGCTTAAAGAAAATGCTGAAACGAGGTAAATTTTCTCTCATCTCTGTAAAGCATCTTGCTGCACTGAGAGCTCCAGCACACATCTGTCATCTGGAGACCAAGCAGGCCTTCCATGATTCCAGGAAATCAATTCCAAAGGCTAGATTGTCAGTTGCTTGTACACTGGAGGCTGTCCAGGCAGCAGATTAAATTGTATGAGAAAATTGTAGCAGGCTCTAGACTGCACGTAATGGAGACCCCCAGTGACCTCTCCGAGGACTTGGGAAACATGCACTGAAATTACCAACAGGCCCTTTTGTAGCACAAAAATTGCACAGTGAACTTCTCTTACTCATCACGCAGGGTTATTCACAACTGAGCTATTTCTGAAGAGGAAAAACAAACCAGAAAATGTAATCACCATCCTTTCTTCTTGCAGCAAATGTATATGGATACCAGAGCGGCCGCATTATTACAAAGGAAAAAAAGTTGGTACTTATGAAAGCCACAGTGTTCAGCAGCATTTAATGGGGCTTCTCTTCCTGAATCTCTCACCCCTTGGAGATTTCAGCAGAATACCCCAAACACTGGCCAAAGTGATTGCTGATGCAGAAGGCTGATTGGGACAAATGACAGTGTCTGTTTTGTTGGTTTATGCAGACTGTTGACTACTCCCTGGTTTTTTGGTTTCAGTGTTTCCAGAGTACCCTTGACATAGGCTTGAGTTCAAACTGCTACTGTGACTCTTCCAGTGCTGCTGACCTGGGGGTTCAGGCTCTAGCCTGTAACTCTCCCTGTCGTGAACAGGAAAGCTACATGTCCACAGAGATCCTAATGCCTTTTGATAACCAAGCTTTGCTGCATCAGCGAAGGATGAGCTACACGAAATTCTGCTTATTGCTTTGCAGTTGCAAAAACTGTGGAGTCACACCCCTGGCTTTCGCTTTCCCATTTAGAGGTGGCAAGGTAGGCTGGCCATTTTATCTCACTCCTTCATAGTATTTCTATTTCTTAGGAAAGCATGGCTTCACATGTATTTGTAATTATTTTTTTTTTTTAATGCAAATCTATTAGATGAGATTTACCAGGCATTCTGAGCAGGTAGAATAAGTGTATTTGTTTGTTTGGAGGGGGAATGTGTTTTTTTGACTAGCCTCTTTACATTCCCTATGACAGATAAACATGTCCTTTTTCCTTTGCTGTATGCAAAGGAAAATGTATGCTGTGTGCACACCCCCAGCTGCCCATAACTCAGAGTTTTGCAGTTATCTCCAAATCAGCTTTTAAGGCATCTGACTGTGAGATCTTATTGTGAAAGCAAGGCCCTACAGCCTCTGAGGGAATGTGATCACAGAGGGAAATGGTGAACAGGAACTGCCCTTATCATTCTCATGTTTCTTTGACTCTGCCACAGACTTCCTAAATGACTGTGTTTTAAAATCTATTTCCTAATCCCCCATGTGTCCCATTTTGGAAGAATCTGAGTATGAATTTATGGCTAAATATCTTTTACACTAAGACTTGTAATATACTCTTTCAAAGAAAATGATCTTTCTGCTAAAGAAGCTTTATAGATTACAAACTAATATTGTTCATATTTCTAACTTTGCTTTATCAGAGAGCTTGCTTTAATTCTACTATATGTTGTACATTATGCATTCATTTACACACCACTATTTTTCTGGCACATATATTTGATAAGTTTTAATCATCTATAGGTAACTACTTTTGGTGTCAAATTAGCAGTGCTATGTTCTGGGGAGGGTAGCCAGGGAGAAAGGTATGGAGCAGAAATCCTGGCACACACTGTATCTAAGGGCTGAATGAATGAAGAATGGAATGAAAGGCATAAGAGGAGTCTTTCAAAGACTGTTTTAGCCACAGACTTTTTCATGTCAAATATCTGGTGCTGTAAAAAGCAAAGCAGGAATTTCTAGGATCAATTTCACTGCCTTGACTCATCCCCTTCCTTTTGCCCATTTGCTCTTGTAAGAAAGGTCCAGAGTGTGCAACAGGAAACCAAGCAAAAACAATACAAGAAAAAGGCATTTTAATTTTAGCCAAGCAGCTGCCTCTGGGTTCTTTAAATACACTCCCCTCTAAGTGCTTCCATACACCGAGCTATCCAAGCACTCTAGACAGGCTCAGTCTCAACTGCAAACTCATTCCACAACTAATCTCTGTTTGGCATTGTTACAGCAATCAGACCAAGTTGGTCACATGCCCAGTTGGGGCAAACGGGGTCCTTAGCCAAGTGCCCTCTGCTATGTGGCTTGAAGTGATGAGACAGTCTCCAAGTTTTTTGGGTAGGGACAAGATTTTATATAGGGATTAAACCCAACCTCGGTTTTTTTCCTTATCAAATCCCTTTGCATATTAATACATAGCATAAGAAACCAAGAATATCTTTTGAAGTCGTGCCTGTTAATGACACTGTGCCCTAGTATAATGTGACAGGTGATCTGCTCCTCTTGTACCAGGCTGTCTGCAGCCCTGCTGGCAGGAAAGCTATCTGGGAAATTTAAGGACTACAAGGAGAAGAAAGGGAAATTTAAAAGCTCAGTCACATACTCAGTTCTTCATCTTGGGTTGTTTTTTCCCTTTGGCTTTTGAAGGTGAAACACAAACCACCTCTGAATTCCAGAGGTTTTTTACTGCCATCATGTGGAGAATTTTCTTACAAAAAATGAAAAACTCTCTTCCCTGATTTTCTTTGCTATTGGTAACATTGAAAAAATCTCATTCAGTCTTACATCTACAAAGGGCTAGTCCTAGAGCCACAAATGCCATAAACATCTGCTAAATATTCTGCCATCTTTAGTATACTTTGCTTTTGTCCTGCAGAAGCAGGGTGTTTGCTGGCATGGCAGAGCTGCTCAGGAGCATTACAGCCTGGGTAAGCTTGTCATTTCTGACAGTCCATTCCAGCTTTCTTTCTCTGGTCAGCAGGAGTATACAAACATTTAATGTCAATGCTATTTCTTTCCATGCAGCAATGATACAAAGGAACACAAAATTACAGCAGGGTATCACAAATCCATTTATATAAACTATCTTAGGATCAGAAATTTCCATTTTTCAGGCATTACTATTTCTACTATGTAACTTGCCATTTTATCTGACCACCACAGTAATTGCACTTGATGAATTTGAATAAAAAACTAAAACTGTTCCAGAAGGTTGGAAATTCAGATATATTCATTTTCATAAAAGGAGAGTACTTTGCCTGACAGGAAAATCCAAGATTTCAAAATGACCAAAACCAGTGACTATATTTAAATTTTTAAAAAGCAGAATGGAAATACCTATTTTAATTCTTTTTTGTTTTATATGGTACTGGCTAACATTGTATTACTACTGTAAGAATAAAACAGCTAATATTTCAGTGAACTTTTCAGCAGTGTTCACACGTTTTCCTTAAAGGTTTGACTTTTGTTAAATCAATACAATCTGGAAGACAATTATTGTCAGAACATTTCCAGGCAGCTCTGTTTAAGCAAAAAGTGATCTCATTTTCAAGAGTAGTGAGGCACCAGTAGCTCCTCCTGAATTCAGCATAACAGAAATCAGCCTTTCATGTGGATTAGTAATCCAATGGGCATCTAACTGACCAAGAGCCATTCTATATTTTGTCTTTTAAATGACTCTAAATAATTCAGAATGTTTCACAATCGTACTATTAAGCAAAGCCTCAACCACTACTAAGAGAAGCCACATGCAACAGATGAATTGAGCCATCCAACCTAACAAGCCCACAGGGAAAGTAACTGTGTCACAGTGGCATCTGAGCTGCTGGGAAAGCCAAGTCCACACCCTGGGTTCATCTCTCTGCACTGTGAGGCACAGCACTTGGCTCTATCAACGTTACCATCTCATATGATCTCTCTAATGACTGGGCTGTAAAAAATGGAACCCTTCTGTGTGCAACTCATATGTCTAGCCTTTAATCCTTCACAGCAGAGGTCTGTACTGAAGGTTCGAGGTTCAAATTCTCTTCTGCATGAAGTACATTTGTTGTCTTTGCACAGAGAGTATTAAAAACCTGCCTTTTGATTTGCTTGCAAAAATGACAGGAACTAGCAGGGAAAAATCCTTATCAAAATGGTATTCTCAAAGATAGTCATGTCAAATATAGTTTCCATCAATTAGGAAATTTATGGCTGGAAGGGAGCTCCAAAGGGCATCTAGTACAGCCCCCCTGCAGGGAGCAGGGACACCCTCAACTAGCCCAGGCT
>JAOEGS010000402.1:0-21339 GCA_025447755.1 Corythornis vintsioides
CCTTCCCCTCCCCTCTTTCCTTCCCCTCCCCTCTTTCCTTCCCCTCCCCTCTTAGCAATAACAGGATTCATTTGAAGACAGGGTCCCATTTGCCACATAGCTCCTCTTCTGTTTTCTGTACCTGAAACTGCTTTGCTTTTATTATCTAGAAGCACCATCTCTTGGGATGCTTTACTACAAAGCATGCTAAAAGTATCCCAAGGGAGCAATCTTTCAATAACAGAGAAATAAATTAGATTCCTCCTGTAGGTATTTTTTCGAACTGCAGTTTCTAGAAACATGGTATCTCACAAGATCCATTAAAGCCCAAATCTCTGTTCTGTAACATGAAAGTAAGCCTTTTATGTCAAACCATAATGTAACATGAAGAAAGTATTGTTTTTATTTCTCAAAGCAAGAAAAAACATAAATAATCATCTGCCAATTTGAAGTAGAACAACTTGGAAATGAGCAGTCTTGTAAAAAATTAAAAAATTTCATTTATTTTACACAGTAGCTGCCAAGTGACTCCCTCAGGATATTAGTAATTACTGTGTAAAGTTAAATAATGCTTGAAACCTCCATTCTCCTGCTTGACTCATGCTCTAAAAATGACCTTTACAACAGAAATAGAGACCTGCGTAGATTCCATGGAAAACTGTGGTGTTTGACATGAAAGCCACGTTGCCCTGTGCCCACTGAACTGCAGCAACGTGCACTGGGTGACTGTATCACGGTATACTAAGCAAAACCATGCTCTTTGTTGCCGAGAGCTTTGCTCTAGAGGACTCACCCGAGGATTTTCCTGTCTTTTCATTTTGCCAGTGTGGAGGGGGAAGCTCCGAGCAGTGAGACCGGCACCTCTCTAGACAGCCCCTCCGCCTACCACCAGGGACCCATCACACACAGCTCGGCTCTCAGTCCGGACCATTACGAGCACTCTGCCTACGGCCTCTACTCTGTCTCCCCCGGGCAGCAGAGGTCTCGCAGGCCCAAGCTTCAGCACTCAACCTCCATCCTGCGCAAACAGGCAGAGGAAGAGGCTATTAAAAGGTCAAGATCGCTTTCTGAGAGCTATGAACTCTCTTCAGACCTACAAGATAAGCAGGTATTTGGGCTTTGTTACCTTTTTTATGACAATGGCAACATGTCTGTAAACTGGGAAATATGTTTTGTAGCATCACTTCAGTTGTGATAAAAATACTTTTTATCCCTGCAACCAACTTAGTTCAAAACAGTCATACTTTAGCATTTCTGAAGTTCTCTACTTGTTTCTGTTGTGTTCTTCCTGTGTCCCATACACTTCCCTCCTTTCTGAAGGAAGGCACAAAAGATATGTTAATAGTGTTAAAGGTAAAAACACTTCTACTAGGAATTGTGGTTCCAAGTACTAGAATGTAATAACACAAAAGTATTTTTCTAAGAAAATAAGTGATTTTGAAACTTGGCTATCTTTGTTATTGCTGAAAAAAAGAACTTACTGCAGCCGATTGTCTCTCGTATCTGTGGGGTGACTGCAAGGTCTGAATTGGCTTTACTCAGTTGATCAAAACTCTGTATGCTTTACAAAGAAGAGGATGGAAGCTATGCAGATGTTCAGAGACTTTTTTGTCCCTAAAAAGGCACTTTTGTAAGACAGCCTCAGCCATTCCTTTTAAGCTTTCTTCTGAATGTAGTCCTATTGGAAAAATATTTGTTGCCATGTAAGTTCAGATTCATCATTTGAAAATGATACTGTAACAGCTTAAGGTAAGCAAATGGGCTGCACTGGATTTCACTGGTAGATGAACAGCAGCCAATACATCACTGGGGTTTGGTTGGTTTTTTGTTTGCTTGTTAGAGATCTTTCTTGTCACAGAACATTTTGTTTGCTGTGAATCATTGTGGTATATTGCAGAATAACTCCGATTTGTTTGTTAGGACAGTGAAAGTGAAAGCAGGCAAAATTCTGTAGACAGGAAGCGATCTGCTCCTGATTGTGGGCCACACATTGTTAGTGAAGATTAAGGGACTAAGTCTCCTTTACCATCTGTTTGTTGTTATGAAATTTCAGGTTGAAGAATAATATAATGTAGTTCCAGAGAGACCTGGAAGAACAGAGCTTGAGCTCCAAGTTAAAAGTTGAATCCAGTATTTGTAATAGCAAGTAGGAATTTCATTTAGCCTATATAGTCATCAGATTCTATGTTGGAGTGGGGACATATCAAGCTCCTGATTCTTGTCCTGGATTATGCCACCTCTGCTATTAAATTGGACCTCCTTGTGAGATCTAAAATGTTACTTCCTTTTCCACTTTTGGCAGTCATTTTTTCTAGATGTCTCATAAGGGATGGATATAGAGTGTGAGGCTCACTAAAGTGGTCTCCTGCACTGCAGATATTCCACAGAGCCTAATTCCATCTGTCCTTTTATGCGTGTCTGACAAAGAATGAGGACTGCAGATGTTATTTTGTATTTGTTCAGGGAGTCCTACACAATAAAAAGTGACAGTGATACATAAAGAAACCTTGATACTGAGTTGGTTCTTACTGCTCTTAAAAAGCTCTCACTGAAATCTCTGAAGATGTTTTAAACCAGCTTAGGAAAGTGTCCAAGGCTTTTATCTAAAGGTATTAAGTATGCATTAAAAAGATACCTTAAATACTAATGAAAATTCATTAGACACATTAGTCACAAGTCCACTAAATCATCTGGGCAAATTCCAGAACACTCTCAGTTAAAATTCCCACCAAACGTCTTAATTCCTGATACTCAATTATGATGTTACTTTCTGTGTAAACCTGAAGGACAACAGCCTGTTTGCAAGAATCAAGTCCAAGTAATTTATTTTACAGATTGTTAGGTTTTGCTTATTCTTTCACACCAGCTGTGCTAGTTTACTTTTTGTTAGGTTTGACAGTTAATTTTGAGAGGAGAACTCAATTGACAATTCATCATTTGATTTGAGATCAGTGCAGCAAAATAATCAGTTCATTTAAACATGTGACCTAACATATACTACAGATAGAAATAGTAGCAAATGTGTGGCAGCAGTGGCAGGGTTGTGATGGAAGTTCTTAATACTTTTAATTTTCAGAATGCTTTCAGTGACCTCATAGTCTCTCTGACATGTGCAAATATGGGGGTAATATAAGCCTCACCTGGAGGTGAAAGGCTAAACAATTATTTTAAATACAAACTATAGAAAATTATGCAGAGATTTACAGGTTCCTAGCTCAGAGGCCAGTCACAGCTTTCTGAGTTTAATTAAGTTTCAGGATACAGACAAAAGAAGAATTCCTTAGTTGTGGTCTTGATCTGAGCCCTTGAGAGGTTGGCCACCTCAGTTTATGCCTTTAACTGTGCATAATTTATTATATTTTTTTCTAGAACTAAAAAAAAATGACCCAAACCAAATCCACACCAGAATAATAATAAAAATCAGTGATTCACATTTTAAAACACTGAGACAAAAAAAGAAATCATCTTAATGTGCAAGGGGAATGGGAACTGCTGAACCTGAAGTACTGAAAGAAATATGTCAGCTGCTCTAAATGGTAGACACACAGGGCTAGCAAATATATATATTTTTAGTAGCATTTAGTTCCTTGCATAGAAGCAGATGAATCCCCTATGCTCATCAGTATCTGAACTGAGCAGTTACTTGGAAAGATCTCCAAAGTATGAGGGTGAGATGCTGTGTGTATATGTGCATGAAACAAAAATAATTAAAACATGATCTCTAATCAAAAAGGGTATCTGGGTTTGCAAGTGAGGAGAAGAGACTTTTGAATAATTGGAGTATTATGAAAATTTCCTGGACTAATACAAGATGCTGCCAGAAAAATGGTGGGTTCAATCATAAATATTAAACATGCTGATTTGTCATGGATGTTTTGTGTTTCTGAATAATAGAGATACATCAATGACTAGTCAGAACAGAAATGAAATATTGGGAAGAAAACAAGTAAAACTACTCATCCTGTTCAGTGTTTTAAAAATAAGTGATGCTTTTCATATTTTGGAAGAAAAGGTTTGAAAATATCTACTGAGTATTCCAGTAGTATTGCTAGCTTGTTTTCACTAGGTTAAATTAATATAATTTATAATCTATTTTGCATATTCATTCCGTTAATTGGAAACACTGGCAATGGGAGTGTTATACAAGAATAAGAATAGACTTATATTTGTATTTAGAAAATCAGAAATATGCTCTTGGTTTGAGGAAAACTCTCTATGTGGATATTTTATCAGAGAAACCTCTCTGGAAGTGTATGGTATGGGAGGCTCAGTTTTGCTTTGATATCAGGCCTGGGTAAAACAATGCTACCTGGTTTTTATTCATGTAGAAAATGATATATGCCTGGAAAGCTGCTGGCCACTTTTAGCATTTACTCCCAAAATGTGTCAATTTGCATTGCATTTGGATTCCACTTCTCTGCAGTTGTCTCTACAGAGAAAGAATGAGCACATTAGGCCACATTAGGGGTGCTGTCTTGTCTGATTTGACATGGGCACACCAGTGCCATGTGTGAAACCCAAAATTGAAGCAGACAAGCCCTGTTACTTGACTGCATTGCCATGGCCATGTTGTTGTTTGTACTTTTATGGTGGAATCTGCGAGGGATTATTTGGTTGAAGTTGTTACAAGAAACTTGTATTTTCTGATATTTGAAGTTGCCCCGAGTTACAGAGCATTTGTGTGAACCCTTTCACAGGTGGAGATGCTAGAACGGAAGTATGGAGGCCGTCTCATAACTAGACATGCGGCTCGCACTATCCAGACAGCTTTCCGCCAGTATCAGATGAACAAAAACTTCGAGCGTCTTAGAAGTTCTATGTCTGAAAATCGTATGTCAAGACGCATTGTACTGTCCAATATGAGAATGCAGTTTTCCTTTGAAGGACCTGAGAAAGTCCACAGCTCTTACTTTGAAGGAAAACAAGTTTCTGTTACAAATGATGGGTCAAAGCTGGGATCCATGGGACCATCTGAATGTGGTGACCTTGGAGAGTCAGCTACAATGAAGTCTCCAGCAGCATCTACTGATTTTGCTGATGCTATAACAGAACTGGAGGATGCTTTTTCCAGGCAAGTGAAATCCCTTGCAGAATCCATTGATGACGCGCTGAACTGCCGTAGTCTACATTCTGACGAAGTCCAGACTCCGGATCAAGTCAGAAGTCGTGAAGTAGAAAGGGACAGTTGTGCTCCAACTAAACCAGCCATTCACAATGTGGATCACAGGAAGCTCGATGAGATGACAGCGTCATACAGTGATGTCACGTTATATATTGATGAGGAAGAGTTATCTCCACCCCTTCCACTTTCCCAGTCAGTAGACAGACCGTCCAGCACAGAATCAGATTTGAGGCTCCGGTCTGTGAACTCTTCTCAAGAGTACTGGTCCATGACCCACAAAGACGATAAGCTAGACACTGATACAAGCTGCAGGAGTACCCCTTCACTGGAATGCCAGGATCAGAGGATGAGAATGGACCATCTACCATTGCTAACTATAGAGCCACCTAGTGACAGTTCAGTGGACCTGAGTGACCGCTCAGAGAGAGGGTCGTTAAAGAGACAAAATGCGTATGACCGAGGGATCACCAGTCAACAAGGGAGCCCAAAACACATCCCTCACAGTATTCCTGCCAAGATTATATCCCGAGAGGAACAGGAGGCACGACACAGGGGTAGGCCTATGGAGAGTCATTTGGCTATCAATGGCACAGCAAACAGACAAAGCAAGTCAGAGTCTGATTATTCCGATGGAGACAACGACAGCATCAACAGCACTTCCAACTCAAATGATACAATAAATTGCAGCTCAGAATCTTCTTCTAGAGACAGCCTAAGGGAGCAAACTTTGAGCAAACAAACATACCACAAAGAAACTCGCAACAGCTGGGATTCCCCGGCCTTCAGTAACGATGTTATCAGGAAACGGCATTATAGGATTGGACTGAATCTTTTTAACAAGTAAGTACAGCATTTCCTCCTTTTCTCTCTTTGTTTGCTAGAAACAGAGCTGCTGAACCAGGAATATTTTTCTTGTATCAGCAAAGTAAGGCTGGTGTCTGATACTGACTTTTCAGTGGAAAAAAATGAGCTGCTCGTGGTGACTGTTCATGTTTGAGTACTTCCATGTTGACATTTTCAGAGTTAAACAGCTTCAGGGGAAAAAAAGAAAATATATGTATATATACGGTACTAAACTGTTGAAGAAGATGGATCAGATTCCTTTCTTGTTCAAAACCATGGCAGCTTAATCCTGATCAATTTTTGGTGTTATCACAAGTTCAGATTTCTTCCTGTCCTTATCATAAAGGTATTGAAAAACTTGCCATAGGGGAATTAGAACAAGCATAGGGAGATGAGTTTTCTGTTTAATGGAGACAGGGCCTTGAATTTCTTCAGTAGGCTTCATCAAAATTTTTTAGTAAAAAATAATGTGCTGAATGTTTTTACACTAAATAAATATTTATTATTTACCATAAAAGGTGTATTTCTGCCTATGAATGTTAATTTCCCAAAGTATGGAGTTGCTTAAATATCTAAAATAACTTTCTCAACTTAGTTTTATTGAAATACTTTTTTCTTTGGACACTCTCTTGTTGCTGTGAAAAACCATTAATATTATGATAGATGGCAACAAATTATACGTGAATACAAAGTTTACAGAAGTTTTATTGGAATTGCAGAGTTCTTATTAGAACTATCAGAATATGAAGATAAGAAAAACTAGGTGGCTTGCATTAGAACTCTCAGTTTTTCTTCACTGCTTAGTTAATGGCTAGTATGCCAAATTCCATGCCCTAGAATGGCTATAATTTACTTAAACTTTTTCTGGTCCTACTGCTTATAAAGCTTCTCAGAACACTTAGCTGAAAGATGCCAAGTGCTAGATTTCTTTTCCTCTTTTTTCTTTAAAATACTGTTCACAGCTAAGAGTGTTTGTATAAAGTTATTTGAAATGTTTTCCAGAATTTCTGAATGTAAAGTTTGTAGCTTCTGAAGAGCTAATGAGTATTTCAGCCTGCTGCCACAGACTGCTTCATGGGCTTCTGCAGCTTGAACAAGGTTACCCTTCTTTCCAGCCTGCAGTGCTGTGATTTGGTTTGTTTGGACTAATAGATAAGTGGTTCATCATGAAATAATATATTGTAATGCTGCAGATAATTAAAGCTTTTTAATGTCATCATGTGAGGCTGTGCATTACAATATGAAGTGTGGATGGCCAGGTTTGGCTTTACAAACTTCCAGGTTTGTTGGTTGGTTGGTTTTTAATCTGTGTAAAAAGTTAATAGGCCTTTACAGAATCTTTTAACCAATTAGAAGTATGTATCTATGTCATAGGATTTCTTCAGATTTTACTGCTCATGAAGCAGACTGGGTAGGAAGATTTATCAATACACTGGTTTTAGAAGGTCTGAAAAAATGAACATCTTTCATGGGGGTGGTGTAGGGAGGAAGGTGCTGGTGCTGTCTGACATTTGACAGACTTCTTTTTTGCTTGATTTTTTGAACAGTAATTAAGCCTCAAGCAGCCAATGATCAGTGAACTTCAGGCTTGATAATACAGTCCTTTGAGTGAGCTGCAGAAGGGTGTTGGGAAAAAGTGCTCAAGCAGCACAGAGTGATGAGTGAGACCTGGAAATAGTCAGATGCTTCTTGTGACGTGCTGTTAGCAGGAGGCTGAAAGTGAGCAATAAACACCAGGAATAGAGAAGAACAGAGATGTATTTGAAACAGATCTTAAGCACTCTTGCTGCGTGGACTTGAATAGAGATAAAACTTTTTATATTGTGTGTTTGTATGATGACTTGCAGATTCTTAGCAGTGAGCTCTAGAAGAGAGCACTGCGCAGAGCTTCAGGCAGCACTTCTGTGCATGATCTTTACTGCATGTGAGTTGTTTCATGCCCCCACTGCATTTTCTTTCCCCTTTGGATATAGAGTTAAAGATTCTCATTACCTACTGCTGTGTCACTCTGATTCTGTCCATAGCTCACACAGTTTGCCTGTGTCTAGGTTTTGATTATGGCTCTTAAGTCCACAGCTTGTGACATTTTCATGAATAGCCTTATTTCCCCTCTGTGCAAGTCAGGTATTGAACCATCATAGAATGTGATGGTGCATAAATCTGTAAAGCCTTTTGAAAAGGGAGCCCAGAAACTTTCAAAGCTTTATTCTCTAAAAAGTTGAGAGGGAGGCTCTTAAGAGTTTAGCAGGTGAGACTACAAATTGCATTTTGTAATGCAAGTGAAGAGATAGAGATTGTATTCAGACACTTGCCAGGATTACAAGTGATGATTTCTTTAAGGTGAAGAATCCTTTAAAATATGTTCTGTACAGGTGCATTAGTTTCAGTTAATTTCTGAGCATTATGCTCATGATTCTCATCACATTAATTATGTCATTATATCTTGTGTATCCAAATGCTTTTTGAATAAAAAGCCACGTCCTAGGTGTCAGTTTCCTTGATGAAGGCTGCCACTTCACACTCAGAACAGCATAAAGGAGGATTGCCTGGCCTGGTGACACAGGGAAGGGAAGGGGGTCTGCAGGTCAGATGGAATTCCTGCAAATGACTGTGTCTGATAGCTGGGCGTGAGTGAGGGTCTGCCTGTGTGGCCACCCCGCATACAAACAGCCCGTGCTTCTGTCGTGTGGCCAGACCCACACCTGCAGTGAGGTGGGATACAGTTTTTAGTGCAGTGTTCAAGTCAACACAGCAGAGTCATGTAGATGTATTTTGACCACGTGATCTTCCATGACACATTTGAGAGCATAAAATGAGGGATTAGTACAAGTCTTGGCAGCGAGCTCCTAGGAGGATGTGTGCTCCACCCATGCGGAAGGACTTTGTGCAGAGCTGGCAGAAGCAGCTTTGAAGTTACCTATTAGAAGAAGTCAAGTTTTTTTTCCAAACGTCTGCATCTACCAGAGGAAATTTTAGGGATGTTGTTTACAAGAAGTTCATGTTAATTCCATCTTTGAAATCTTCCTTGAAAATTAAAATCCTGAACCTTAATTAACAAATAGTAATTTCTTTCTGGTACATGAAGCTTGGCTGAATTGTAAAGAATTTAGAACCTTAAAGAAGCGCATGATTTGTAGTAAATACTTCAGTTTTGTTCACTAGGAGTCCTGAAGGAATGAGTTTTTGAAAGCATGGAAATACACTCTCCTCACAGTTGAAACTTCAACAGATGGTTTATGATTTTTCCTGGCTTTCTTATTACAATAGTAATATTCAGTAGCCAAAGTGCAGTTTTCTTACCACAGGCCCTTTATTAGAATAGCTGGTAATGGGTGGAGTTGGGCACAACTGGTGGTCACTTGGTCACTATTATATGCAAAAGATTAGTAGTACAAAGATCTTTGGAAAACAGAGAGCATAGAACAGTGGAGAAAAAGCCATAGGTAATTGAAAACCATTTTTCTAGGAGTTTTAGCACTCGATCATAGAATTAGTTGCAATCCAGAACTC
Organism: Corythornis vintsioides; assembly: GCA_025447755.1. NCBI lineage: Eukaryota > Metazoa > Chordata > Aves > Coraciiformes > Alcedinidae > Corythornis > Corythornis vintsioides. The sequence goes on from JAOEGS010000402.1 coordinate 9,455, forward strand.
AATCTGGGTCTTAATGTAGATTAAAGTATACTTTTTCTAAAAAGATATTTTGTGTTATCCATTATCCTGGAGCATAAAATATCAAACAAATGGAGTAATTTCTGCCAAAGAAATTGCAACTGAGTACCGGCTACTGTACCTTCTCCTGGTTTTGAATGGCAGTAGTGATGTCACCCTGTCAATAGGCTGTCAGATGGTGTGCTCCCATTCATAGCTTTCCTAAAGGAAGGATTGCAGGTGCGTGCCCAGAGCACGAGGGCTCTGGGGGAAGCTTGGTGAAGCCAGCTGTGTTGAATCAGGCCTTTTTTTCAGTGGAGTTTGAAAGGGATTTAGTCTGGAAGAAATTACACTAGAAACCATTCCTCCCTCTTAGGCAGAAGGAAAACACTACCTAGAAAGGTTTATTTTGCAGGCTTCAAACCCTGCCAATGCAAATCCAGCCTTTGAGACTGGTTTGCTTGTAAGCAAGGCTTCAAGAGGCCCTTTGACTGCTGCTTGAAAAAAAAAAAACTAAAAAGAAATAAATAATAAAAAAAAAAAGGAGTAAAAAGGGCTGTGATTTTCTTCTCTTGTTTGTTTTGACTGTAGGCTGGAAATACCAGGTTTACCAGTTACTGCAGCCCAATCCATTAGGATTTTCAGGTTCCATTCTGCTACCAGTGCACTGATAATTCCAACAGATTAAACAGGACAAAAAGGTTTAGCCTCAGCAGTCTGAAGAAATGTGTCCTGCCCTTGTGTCAACTTTGCAGACTAATTCTGTGCAGAGCTGTGCATGTGTAAGAAGTAGTATGTTGTCCTGTTGCCTTCTCTTGTGCCACCATAACGGTGCCAGTAGCACTAGTTCCTTGCCAAGCATTTGTGGCTATTGGGTATGTTTGTTGATAATAGTGTCCTCAGTTATTTGTCACCTAAAGCTTCAGTGACACACCCAACTGGGCCATGTCCAACGGAGGGCAGTGCAGGGATTATTCAGCTCTCTTAGGCATGGGAAACAAACAATTTCTGTGTTAGTATATTCAACAAAACTTGGCCAAAACTAGAGTGGTTTGGAAATTTGATGTAACTGTGCCTAGTATCATAAAATAAGAGAGATGAAAGCTTGCCTTCATCAGACTCCTTTGTTAATTAGCAGAGACTAGAGTCATATTTAGTATCTTCTTTGAGATATCAGCTACTGGAAGACACTGTTAAATGGCCCCTCATCTGGCAGCATTCCTCTGGCTTTGTGATTTTTATGTCTCCCATGCCTGCCATGGGAGACAGTCTTGCTGGTGCTGGTGCCAATTTGTGACACTGCTGGTGAGGACAGATGGTGAAGTGCAGCTCCTGGGCCATTTCCACCAAGCTGCTTTGCTTTTAGTGCTGGGGCATAATTTTGTCTAGGGCTGTTTTTAGTATAATGTTTGGTGCAAGGCTTTAGGGCCTAATCTTACAGATGCATCTTACAGGTAAATGAACATAGCACCACTTTGCATTGCTAAAACAGAGTCTAGGCTATAAATATTTTTATAATGAGTTCTCCCAGATGCCTTTCACCCCCCAACCCCTTTTTTGTCCTATTTTGCTTTCTAGAAAGGATAGTGGCAGATGGAGAACTGTTCCTCATGTGTCCTCAATCCATTCCACTGCACTGTTTTGGAGAGTTTTCTGGAGCTTCCTTTATCACAGGCTCTTAGCAAGATTCCAACAGTTTGGAACACTATTCCAAAGTTCTCTCAAAGGATTTATTGATAGAGCTAAAAAGGCATGAGTATCTGTTTGCATCATGCAGTCAGGTATCATTTTTTGTCCTGTAGCCCTGAAGGCCCTACAGGCTTCATTTATTGTGTAATAGGGATGATTTTATTCAAAGTTTTTAAATCACTGTTGAAATGAATGAGGTACTAATTCCAGGAACAGACATTTTAAACAAGTCTAGATTCCTTGGAGTGTTATTTTAAGTATTTTTTTATTTTACTAAGAAGATATGGGAGGAATTTGCTGAGTACTGGTGGAATTAAAATTGCAAAGTGCAATTTGTAGAAAAATTCTTTTTGAAAATCTGAGGCACACAAGAATAATATTTGTGAGATGGCACATTTTTTATTTTCCCTGAAAGCAGCTTTACCTGTTCAATAGAGATACGTGGTCTCCATCATTTACATCTAGGTAGAAATTGAAGGTTATTCGGATTTCTAAGTACTGTTACCTTCAGAAAGTACTGCAAACTTTTTCTCTATATGAAATCCTGAAAAGTTGCCAGATTATATTAATTTTTGTAAAAAAATGAAGGTTCACAAGTATACGTTAGTTTAAATATTGTACTAATTGTACCAATCTTCTATGCCTCCATTTACACCGATCACATGCCCAATGAAGTTCCCTTACGATGCTGAAGGTACTTTCTCTGTTGCTTTTAGTCAAGTCTTATGGCAGCCATTCTGCATTCTAATAGCTGCTCTGAAAGCCTACACTTTTAGACTGGCCCCCTTTTTAGGTTGAAAATGTTAACTGTTTCTAATGATTTTAGACTTCCTAAGTGTAGACTGAGTAGTAGGAAAAGGTGTGAATTAAACTTAGTTCTCTAACGTTGAATTAATTCTCTTATTTTGCCAGCTAATCTCTAACTGCAAATTGTGTATCTTTTGTGATTTTTTTTTTTTTTTTAACAATAGAAGAGCAAAGGGAAGACAAGAGGCTTGTTCAGGATTTCCAAACAAAGCTATTTGCCATCCTCGTGTACATGCTGAGAGGGACTTTACTGCTACGACATCTGGGCTGCAGATTATTCAGCCACAGATGGTTCCAACAAAAATGAAAATCAAAGCACTCCATGTTGCTTGTCCTCTAACATGCCAAGGAGTTAGTAAGAGGAGAAGAATGTTCTTAATATGAATCTCATTATTTCTAAAAACATTTAGCCCTAACTGAGAACACCCAAAGGGAAAAAAAAAAAAAAAAAAGCAGCTCTGTTTTACTTTGTTTTTATCTTTTCCCTCCCTTTTCTCCAAAATGGGTGCTTCGATTCACACACATATCAGAGAATCACAGAATCAATATGGTGAGAAAGGACCTCCAGGGTCATCAAGTCCAGCCTTAGTCCTATCATTTCTCCAACCGCTCCCCACCTCCCGAAGCGCTGTTCTGGGCTGCCCGCAGCCAGCGGCAGTGTCTGCGGGGCTTCCAGCACCAGTGCCGGTGTGAGCCGCTTTCAGACGGGGCGCAGCATTCCCTTTGTTCCCATTCAACTCCTGTCAACTGTACGCGATGCTGAGAGCGATCCTGGCTCTGGGAGGCAGCGCTCTGAGCAGCGGGAGCTGTGTGCGAGCGTCCCCGGCCCCGTGGAAGAGCCATGACCTCATCCTCTGCCACCGGCTCCGCCCGCCCTTAAGCAGTCCGGGCAGCGGTACGTGCCGCGAATGGGAAACGCTGCGCCCGGCTGCGAGAAAACAGCCAACGAATGGAGGAATTTGACTGGCTGAGCAGCTCCCAGACAAGGATCTGATGTGACTCTGCATGCCAGGATGTTAACTCCTTCCCCTCCCTGCCCCCAGATCTCGTTACTACGTTTTGGGGGGTGAAAAATGTGCCTAGCTGCCTTTGCAGGCATGCAGAGGACAGTTGGGAGCGGGCGTTCAGAAGGCTGCACAGGAACGCTCGACAGAAGGGTTAAGGAAAAGAGGTCACTGAATCTTTAACAACTCGCAAATTGTCAACTGAACCGGTCGATCTGTAAATGAAAAATCGAGATCTTTACACAGTATTTTTGTATTGTCAGTCTAAAAGTTATACCTTTGAAATAACTGGGACTGTCAGTGTTTCCCATCCGTAGCCAGCAGTTGCAGAAGTGAAAGCTGAAGTGCTTCTGTTATGTGTAACCAGGGTGAGGGTGTGGAAAGAAAATTGAGGTCAGGGACACTAGAAAACGTTAGGACAGGGACTGTTCCTCAATTTCAAGGACAGATTTATCTAAATGTCTCATTCCTGTCTACAGTTGCATAAACATGAAAGCAATACTGAGTCCTGGCAGATAGTTCTGAGAGAGCCAGCAGGTTTTTGATGTATCTTGTCTCAGAGTGGAGTATATTTTTTACTCTTTGAGAAATGTGATGAAGTCAGAAGAGGTGAGAAAATCCTAACAGAAATATTTGGTCCTTTACTAAAAAACTAAAATATTTCCTTCTTTCTTGCAAGGAAGGAAGGAACGGGGGGGGGGGGGGAGGAAGAAAGAAAAAAATCAGGCTGTCCACTGCCAAGAGAAGGAATAATTAGGAGCTACAAAATCTGTTCTAACATGATGTCACAGGATTGTTTTTACTAGTAAGGACATGTCCAGCTACTGCTTGGGGTGTGCATTAGGATTCTCTTCACTGTGCTAATTGCTTTGTTCCTCAAGGCTGATGCTTCTCATACAGGAAAATCCTATTTCTGAAGTAACTTTAAACTCAACTTTTCCTCCTTTATTAAAATAACACAGACTTTCTGCTTGGAGCCTTTAGCTGCTCTTTAGACTCTGTTTATTATTGTGATTGCTGTTTCTTGGGTTATTTTCCCAACCCAGGGATTCTTTCTTATAATAACCAGAAGATGCAATTTACGCCTAGTTCTTCCTCTTTATTAAACACTTGTATAACAGCTCAAGCTTTCCAGTCAGTTTCTCTTAATTTTTCTTCCTTTCAGTCCCCTTCTTGCCTTGCCACATAGTTGAGTGAACTCTGACAAGTTGTTTTGGCAGTAGTTTTGTTAGTATTTTAAGAATATTGGGTTTTTTCTTCTTTCCCAGAAGGTTTAAAATAGACATAATGATGCTCTTAGCTTCACTGCAGCAGCAGTAGGATATTCCACAAAAGTTAAGGAAGAAGTGCAGCCCTAGAAACAAAATTTAACTGTCTGCCAAACTGAGGAGAGTGTCCAACGAGCTTGTTATTGCCAACTTGTTATATAAAAATATTTAACTTCTTAAATGATTCTAAGAAAAGCCTCAGATTCTTGTTATTAAAAGAGCCATCCCTGGGTTTTAATGTTAAACTAATGCTTAGTTTTGTGACACCTGTAAATATTTTCAAATTGGGATCTCTAGTATCAAAGGCAAAACAGATTTACTTTTTCCTTAACAGAGACCTGACATCATAACTGCACTAAATTCTCTACCATCTACATGAAAATATTTCTTTGGCAGCAGCAAGTTTGTGAACCATTTCTGTTTGCAGCATTGACAGCCTCTTAAGAAATGTTTGTAGTCCTGGTTTGCTTGTTTTCTAGATTCCCTCAGTTTATGGTACTTTCAGGGACCTTTTCTTGTCACCTAGAGAAGAAACCCAAAAACACAGATTTGCCTTCAGAAATCCTGAGGTTCTCCCTGCATGTTTCACCAAGCTCCTCAGTCAGACTAGCCTTAGCCCCAGGTCTTGGATGGCCATTAGAACAGTATGTTTGTGCTGATTTACATTGTGTGAATAAAGCTCCAGTTGGTCTCAGAAGATACTTCTGGCATTTCTGGGTATTGGAAATCTAGACTTGGGCAAGCTGCTCTCTCTGCTCATTTGTTTATTAAAGCTTCCATTTTACAGCTTGCTTATTGTCTGAGCATCTAAGAGGAAATACAAAGATTTCATGTAGTTTGGGGTTCTTGCAAACTTTATGTGTTTAGCAAGTAAAAAATAGGGATGGTTTTATACAATTTGGTGCTGTGCTTTTGTTGGCTGTTTCTTCTTGAGGTAGTGCTCACCATTCTCTTCTCTGTTGGCCATTGTGGTCAGAGGCACTTGATCCACACTGTGGCTTGGTTAGTTGGTGGTGATATTTCCACCCATGGGTTCTTTTGTGCTTTTAGCAGAAACCTCTGTGTCTGTCCCTCGGGAAATCACTCAGCAGATGCTGTTATCCTTCCTGTCTTCCAAGGAGGAGCCATTTCTGACCATGGCTTTCTCAAACTCTGGCAGGTCTTAGGTGATTTTGACAGTCATTTAGTAATTCATGGAGCCTTAGGGCTGGTTTTTATCATTAGCAATCCAGATTTTCAGACAGACACAACTTTTTTTTCTTTACTGGGTATGACCAGTACTCTCTAAAGGGACCTGCTTAGTAAAATATACAGTTATTTTGAAGTTTGTGCTACTTCCTTTGTCAATATTTTTCACCTAAAAGTTGTTTTAAATCATCCTGTCTTGTGATTAATAAGTTTCTAGCAAATTCTTTAGCCCTTTATGCAACACCTGAGAATCTTATGTAAATATGTTTTTGCACATCTTTTTTGCATTAGTTGCTTATTTTTCTTCTTTTCAGTAGATTTCTTCTTTGTTTGTTTGTTTTGGGGTTGTTGGTTTTTGGGTTTTTTTGAGGTAGAAGACATTTTAAAACTTTCTTTTGGAAGCTCCTGTAAATATCTAAAGTTCTCTAAATCTGTGTATCATCAGCTCTGTCAGGTGCTAGCTTTAGAGGGTGTGTTTTGCTATTAGTTAATGTATTCAGATCTGAAAATAAATGCTCCGCTTGTGCAGCTTCCACAACTGCTATTTATAGACTTCTCATCCTCCTTGTTATTGGGAGGTGTAATTAAGAAGCCATCACTGGGAATTTTCCTAATCACAAAAGGCTCTTAGTTGTAAGTACAAAAGAGTCTCACTCAATTCTGAGTAGGCAGAAATGAGGATAACAGATCTGATGTCCCCATCTCATAGAAATCCATTTTCATGTCCCAACCTCTTCTACACTCAGTCACACACTTTAGGAAAATTAGGGTTTGATGAAAAAGAAAGTCTGGCCAGTTTAAACCAGCCTTTTTTTGCCAGCAGTAGGTTTTTTTGTTTGGTTGTGTAGTCTCTTAAAACCTGCCCTCCCAGAAACCCTGTCAGCTACTGGGTAATTTTTGCCTTTATTGGGAAGGACAAATGACTTTCCAGTACTTTGTTGATCATCAATACCACAACCTACGTGTGCATCAAAAAAGCAAATCCTTCATACTTAGTAATATTTGAAATTTGTGATGTTGGCAATGACTTAGATTTCCATGAACCTGTTTAGTTCTTCAATTTTTGTGAATTTGAAAGAGAGGAAATGTTGCTTATGCTTGAAGACAGAGAGGGAAGACACCCTTGCATACATTTTTCTCTTAACGTATTGTTAGCTTCACTGTTTAAATAAAAGTTCATTGGCAGTACAGCACTTTAGAACACACTTATGAAGTTACTGTTTTCTGGTAAGTACTTTTGCTGTTTAATAAGATAATGTCCCAGGTAGTGTGGGGGTGGATTGCATGAGAACCTTCAAAGAAAGCTCAGAGAAGCATTATGGAAAGTTACAGTTCTCATCTCAACACCTGGTAGGAAATCTCTAGAGAAACCCTTTAATTCTTGAGTTCTTTATTTTTAGCAGTAGCTCTGTGCTGGCTTAGTCTGGATGCTTGGCCCTCGGCTGGAATCAACCCACAGGCAGCTCTTCAGCTGAGGTCAGTCATATTCTCTAGGAGAACAGAACTACAGTTAGCAGTTTTCAGAGGACAGATTTCAAAATAATATGGCAAAATGTTATTCATCCCTAACTGGCAAACTGAGTGGGTAGAGCCATTAATTATAAAGAATTTAATTTTTTTTCCACTGTGTCAGTGACTCTTTCAGGTTAGTTATTCATGCCACTGCTACCACAGTTTATCAGTTAGGGAAAGAGTTATCTTCATTCCTTCAGACTTTTTGGGTATAATTTTCATGTCATTACAGTTCACACTTCATGTTGCTTCCATGTGATCTCTTGTAACGAACTGGGCTACTTTCAAATAATCCTAGGCTGTAAAACTTCATGATGCTTCACTTCAGCATGAAGAAAGTATCAATGGGAAAAGAACTTTTGGCTTCCAGTCTGTTGTTAAATGGATTTTAAAGTCTGTTTTGGAGCCTGACCTGGCCTGATTTGACATGTATTTGAATGAAGTGTTCTCATATTGCTAAACCTGAAACAGATCTGCTTCTGGGAAAAAGTGGACCCTGAGTGGTGTAAAATTATACAACTGCAGAGGAACTGATGCAAAATAAATCATGTTCATCTTGGTGGTGATTTTAAATGTTCAGGCTTACGGGGATGGTAAAAACTCAACTTGTGGTTAAGTACAGTAAGTTTTCTGTATCTCAAGTAAAGACAAGCTTTGGATCAAGTTGTCCCTTCTGATAGTGGTGTGTGATGGCTGTTTTGCCAGTTGCTGCAGAGGAACTCTCTTGGGTTTGTATCACTCTGAATTTTATGGAACAATGTAGCTCACTAACAAGTGGGATGGGAAAAACTCTTCCTGGTTTTGTTGGATGCTGTGAATTTAAATTCAGAAAGATTAAGTATTCTGAAATACAGCTCAAAAGCATGTGAATGTAGCAGCTACATTACTTTAAAGAAAAAGGGTATTTTTTGGAGTGTGAAGGAGATTAATTCTGCAATACTGTACTTATAAGATGTAATCTTATTTCAGATTAAAAGAACCACGAAGCCTGGTGCAAGAAAGTGAGATTTGAGAACTCCCTTTTGAATAAATTATATGTATTCCTCTGATCTGTCTAACCATTAATAGGGTATTAAGTGTGCAGTAGTGTAATGTAAAAGAGTAGGAGAACTGAATGGTGATGGTATTTAGTAATGTTGTTTGCAATTAAAAACCCTGGGGAAGTGTTATGGTTGTATGATCAACCTTGTCTAAAAATAGTACAGTCACCTTGTCCTTTGAAATTGATTTTGTTTGCCCTAAAGGAAATATCTTTCAGATATTTCAGCATGCTGCAAATTTTTCACTCTTACAGGTGGACATTATATTATCAATCCTTATGAAATAAAAATGACAGATGATGATAATGAGAATCCTGGTTCTGTAAAGATATTGCCCTTCAGAAACTTACAGTACAAGGCCTGGCTAGCTACAGGCTGCACTGGGTGAAGAGCTGTCTGGATGGCCAGGCCAGGAGAGTGGCAGTGAGCAGAGTCCATCTGGCTGCCATCTGGTCCCCAGTGGTGCTCCCCTGGGCTCAATCCTGAGGCCTCTTTCATGTCTCTGTTGATGATCTGGCTGAGGACACTGAGCATGTGCTTAGTGATCTGTAGATGACACCAAGCTGGGGGGGGGATTGATCTGCTGGAGGGCAGGGAAGCTTTACAGCCAGACCTAGACAAGTTAGAGCAGTGGCCAAGTTAACTGCATGGGGTTCAACAAGGACAAGTGCTAGGTCCTGCACTTAGCTCATAAGAACCCCTTGGCAAGCTACGGACTTGGGGACGTGTGGTTGGAAAGCTGCAGGTTGGAAAAGGAGCTGGGGTATTGATCAGCAGTCGATTAAATACGAGTCAGCAGTGTGTACAGGTGGCCAAGGTGGCCACTGGCACCTGGCTTGTGCTTGAAACAGTGTGGCCAGCAGGAGTAGATAGGTGATCATCCCTCATGAATGGTGAGGCCACACCTTCAATATTGCATCCAGCTCTGGGTCCCTCACTATCAGAAGGGCATAGAAGAGCTGGAGCGTGTCCAGGAAAGGGCAGCAAGGCTGGTGAAGGGTCTGGAGCATGAGTCCTGTGAGGAGTGGCTGAGGGAGCTGCAGTTGTTTAGTCCAGAGAAGAGGAGACTGTGGGGACACCTTCTTGCTGTCTACAGCTACCTGAAAGGAGGTTGAAGCAAGGAGAGGGGGGTCAGCTTCTGCTCCCTGGTGACATGTGACAGGACCAGAGGGAGTGGCTGCAAGCTGCACCAGGGGAGGTTTAGGCTGGATATTAGGAAACATTTCTTCCATGAAAGGGTTATCAAACACTGGGATGTCTGCCCATCTACCCAGGGCAGTGGTGGAGTCACCATCCCTGGAGGCATTTCAGTGGTGTGTGGACCCTGGTGCTCAGGGCCGTGGTTCAGTGGTGAGCTTGCAGTGTTGGGCCAAAGGCTGGACTAGATGATCCTGAAGGTCTCTTCCTACCAAAGACATTCTGTGATCCCTTTACTATCTATAAAAGAAATGATGGTTGTCTGTTGTGTCACACTGCTGGAAGACACAGTGCACAATGTGAGGGATATTGCACTCTTGGAGCAGGGAAATGTGCAAGACATGCAGAAGTGTTACAATGCTGGTGAAACCTGCTGATGAGCAGTGAGGGGTGGTTACATGTATCCTGAAACTACTGGCCCATACCAGTAGTCCAAAATGGTCATCAGTGTTGTAAAATTCTAATCAAATGCCTTCAGGTCCAGTGGAAGAAAATTAATTGTTTTGTATTTTCATTTCTCCACAGAAAACCTGAAAAAGGAGTCCAGTACCTAATTGAGCGAGGCTTTGTGCCAGACACTCCAGTTGGTGTTGCCCACTTCCTCCTGCAAAGGAAAGGTCTCAGCAGACAGATGATTGGAGAATTTTTGGGAAACAGGCAAAAACAGTTCAACCGGGATGTATTAGAGTGAGTATTGAGCAGGGGCAGAATGCTGTTTTAATGTTCAAGTATATAACAGTCTCTGAATATATTGTGTTTATCTCTGGAGCTTGTTCTGAAGTAGGGGGAAAACAGACTATAAGGGTAAAGAAAGAAAATATGCACATGGGGAAATATTTATTTATTTGTTTGCTAAGTTACTGTTTTTATTATTGATCCAGCAAGATACCTACAAGGATTTATATCCTGTGCAGTCATGGAGGTTTACTCTAAATTTAATGTTTAATCTTATTGGTGTTGGAGTATGGCATTGCAAAGTCTTTTTCCTTCCTCAAGATCTCTAAGAATTTACTGAATGAAACAAAGTAATATTATATGTAACATAAGGATTCATCAGTAACAGAACATGAAAATAATTATTACAGCCAAGTGTCTCAGCTGTTAGATAAACAGGGATTTTAGTATGTACAGGCACATGCTGACAAGATCTATAAAAACTGTTTTTTTCCAAAAGACAGGATAAACAAAAACTATTTTTAAACCCAAATACATTCAAAGCAGAAAATTAGATGCTTAGCAGCTTAGTCATAAATTTCTAAACCTTATGTACAGAGTAGACAAAAAAGTTGCTGCATTTTAAGAGAGTGTTCATTTAACACAAGTATTCTTTTGGGGCTTTTTGGTTATACCACATATACTGACCTGTAAATAATGACTGACCTCTACTCTGCTCTCATGAGACCCCTCCTGGAGTTTTGAGTCCAACTTTGGAGCCCCCAACACAAGAAGGACGGGGACCTGTTGGAGCAGCTCCAGAGAAAGCCAGAAAATTATCTAAGGGCTGGAACCCCTCTGCTGTGAGGACAGGATGAGAGAGTCAGAGTTGTTCAGTCTGGAGAAGGCTCTGGGGAGACCTTCTTGTGGCCTTCCAGTGTCTGAAGGGGGCCTAGAGGAAAGCTGGGGAGGGACTTTTTATCAGAGCTTGTAGTGACAGGATGAGGGGTAATGGCTTCAAACTGGAAGAAGGGAGTTTTGGCTTAGAGATGAGGAAGAAGTTCTTCACTCTGAGGTTGGTGAGATGCTGAAACAAGTTTCCCAGAGAATCTGTGGATGCTCCATCCCTGGATGTGTTCAAGACCAGGTAGGATGGGGCTTTGAACAAGCTGTTTTAGTGGGAGGTGTCCCTGCCCATGGCAGGGGGGTTGGAACTAGATGATTTCTAAGGTCACTATCAACCCAAACCATTCTCTATGAATACATCTTAGTCCACTTTTGTTCAAGGAATTGTATTTTTTTTAAAAAAATATGTGTTTAACAGAACTGCTGAGAATGAAAGCAGAAAACCACACATCATGTCTGGTAAGGAGTATGGGATGAATTCTGACCACAGGTTATAACATGCATGGTTGAGCAGGGAACTCTTGGTAAAACTTAAGTTGAAGAGGAAAATATATAAAACATGGAAGGAGGGACAGGCCACCTGGGAAGAATACAGGGAGGTTGTCAAAGGATGCAGGGATGCA
>JAOEGS010000402.1:21439-48523 GCA_025447755.1 Corythornis vintsioides
TGGGTGACTTGGTCTAGGTGACCCTGCTCTGGCAGGGGGGTTGGACTAGATGATCTTCTAGGTCCCTTCCAACCTCTGAAATTCTGTGATTCAGAGTACAAATGTGCTGAAATTAGCATTCTGCTTTCTGGATGCTGAGTGTTGGTGCATGGTATCAATAACAGAATGTTGCTACAAAGCAAATGTTAAGGTTATGTTATCGTGGTACAAAGTGTCTGCCAACATGTCTGTTTTCTTTGCCTATTTCTGACAGACTGCTCTCACTGGCTTCATGCTGCAAAGACAGGGGTCGTGTTCCCTACGGTCATCCTGACCTTCCTATTGTGCTGTCAGAACTTGGGTCTCTCTCACTGTTGGCCTGAACACTGTATTAGTAGAGCTGATGCCATGTGTACATGTGCCACAGACATTTTTTAGAGGCCTATTCTTTCTTTACTGTGCCTTGTACAGTAAATACCACTCAGAAAGCCAGTGGAAGAAGCTCTGTACCAAAACCTGCAGTGAAGTGTAGTACCCACTGTATAGCTTGCTTCTGATGCAATCTCTACTCAGCAGGAGTAATAATCATCTGGATTTTGCAATTATGAGGCCGACTAGGGTGAAGATTTCCCAAATATTTTCTGATTTTTTTTTAAAAGAAAGTGCAGGTCACAGACTGTCACAGACTGTCAGAACAAAAACCAGGGACAATAGAATAGCATTTCATCCTTCATATCACATGTACAGATTGGAGGTAGATTCTGTTGAAATGGTGATAATCCCACAATGTCACAAAGAAAAGATATTTTGACAGATTATTGTTTTTCTGATACACACGTTCAAGTGACTTGCTTTGATGTGTGTTTAGATTTCCCAGATTTTGTAAATTAGGGCTTTTCAACCGTTTAAAATCTTCTTTTCACTGGAGCTTAGAAAATAATCAAGAGTGCAGCAGAAATTTTTAACCAAGAGCTGCATTCTGGGCCTGGAGCTGTGGAGAAGAGAGACCTTTGGAAAAGGTTTGGAAGAGACCTTTAAGATCATTGAGTCCAACCATTAACCCAGCACTGCCAGGTCACCACTAAACCATGTCCCTCAGCACCACATCTCCATGGCTTTGAAACCCCTCCAGGGATGGGGACTCCACCATAGAGTGGATGTATGATGATGCATCTGCTTTCTCCATAGTTAATATAAAAGATTCTTTAAGATGCCTCCCTGTTATGTTGTTGGCCAGGAGGTTTCTGGAGGTCTTTAATTACTCTAATTTCTTCACTTTTACTTCAGCTTGTCTGCACATGTGCTTTACATCTTTGAAGGAGAACAGAGCATTTGAAAGTGCTACAAAAGTTAGAGTAGGTGGGAAGCCTGTGAATATCACTGCAGAACTGATCATAGGTTTTTAGGTGTGGAATGGAAAGGGTGTGAGAAATGCCAGGCTGGTTTGGTTCTACCCATGTTTTTCTGCATAAAGGGAAAAATATTCAAGGCAAAGTGAATAAATTGCTTTGGTATTAATCTGTGTTAGCTGCAATGTTACTAGAAGGCAAGCGCCAGCTACTCTAATATATCATTGTATAGCTATACATTTAAGAAAAGGGTTTTAAAACTGGATTGTGCTTTCTGTGGTTTCTGCATTACAGTGCTGGTACTTGCAGTGATTCATGTTTGGTTATTTAAAAACTAAAAGCTAAGTGTAAAGAAAGGCAATTTATAAGCTTTTGATTTTAAAGGAGTCTGCAAACAAAGTTAGAATGACATAGCTTGCATTGTTGAGTATAATAAACTGGTTCGTTTTTTTGTCTGCATTGTATTTTCAGAGCAAGAAAGTAATTATTTCTGCATAAGTGTTAACTGAAAGACAGAGTAAAAATGTGGGGAGATGAGAGTTACAGTAATAGTAAGAGAGTATCCAAACGAGATTAATTTTTTTTTCTGTATGTAAGAACATAGACACAGTGCAGATTCTTGTGCTGTCTGCAGGCTGTTTTTGATTGGATATTTGGAGCAGTATAAATGATTTATTATTATTTTAGGCATTGTAATAATTGATTGTCCTGGAAGCAAAAAGCCAGTTATTATTCTTGGCAATAGTATGTCACTTCCATTGGTACATTTGTCATTCCAGCAGCTCTTCTGTTAAAAGAGAACAAAACCAAGGGCCTGTTTACCTGTACACTTTCTCATTGATCTATTCTTTGCAGTCCTTCCCTCAAAGCTTATCTACAATTATTGTAATTGCTGCTGAATGTCTCAGAAGACTCCACCAATCCCTATAAGAGCTGGAAACTAGAATGGTTCTTTTGGTCTCCAAATCTTACTTTTGATATCGTGTTGTTAGAAATTAAAAGGCACAATGGCAATATGTTTCTGTCCTAGCTGCGTTGTGGATGAGATGGACTTCTCAACAATGGAACTGGATGAAGCACTCAGGAAATTTCAGGCTCATATCCGTGTTCAAGGAGAAGCCCAAAAAGTAGAACGGCTCATTGAAGCTTTTAGGTATGATACTGAAATAAATTATTCCATCAACAGAAACCTGCTGTTGTTTAACAGTCAAACAGGAGAACTGGGGAAGCTGAGAGTATTTAGGTTATTTCCTCACTTATTTGCTCTGTCCTTGTGAGCTACATAGAGATTCAAATACAATTTTTCATTTGTGGTGGCTTTCCTAAGTATGAAACAGGAAGGTTTATTTACTGGTGCTGTTCATGTGTGTCATTTATATCAGCATGGCAAGCTTTATCAATTAAAAGCTCTTTATAACATCAGTTCAAAAGAAATTCAAGATTTTTTTAATGTCTCTAACAATTTGCATAGAATAGTTTGTATGAGTGGAATTATAAAACCATTTACAATGTAGAGTGTGTATGCTCTCATCCTTTTATTAAGCATTTTAACAGTAGTGGAATAATGAGCATTAACTTATTAATACTAACACATACTTTATCCAGGGCAGGATGAGAAGCAAAACATCATATGGCACTAAGCTAAAATCTGCTGCTGGTGTCCGTATGTATTGCTCACTGAAAAAAAAAAATTAAAAACTTGCAGTTATTTTAGCTCAGAATCTGCTAAGTGAAATTTTCTAGTGGTAGTAGAAAACAAAAGCCTTCCATATTCTAGGATTGGCTTATGAAAATACTTGGATGGAAAACCACATATACGTGTGGAATGGAAATAATCACTTATTCAGCCTCTGGAATGTAGCAAAACTTGGTGGAATTGGAATAGTAATTCATAGCTCTGACAGCTTCTCCTCTGCTTCTTTACAGCCAGCGATACTGTATCTGCAATCCCGGTGTCGTGAGACAGTTTAGGAATCCTGATACCATCTTCATCCTGGCCTTTGCCATCATCCTGCTGAACACAGACATGTACAGCCCCAATGTCAAACCCGAGCGCAAAATGAAGCTGGAAGACTTTGTCAAGAACTTAAGGGGTAAGCAAACAGCAGGCATGATGAGCACGAAAGCTTTCTCCTGTGACTGTCATTGGAGGCACACTGTGCACCTTCTGGGGAAAAGACAAAATACAGGGCACTTGATTCTGATTTCACCTGACTTTTAAAACTACTGTCAATTTGACAGGCTTTAGCTATTTCTAGTATATTGAAAATAGAACTGAGATTTGAAAACTTTTTAAACATTTGTCATTTTTATCTTGCCTCTCTTGAGTGGATGTATTGTCAGGTCCTTTTATTCCCAGTTCTTTCAATGTAGCTTAAAAACGACCATTACCTTCCATTCAGAATGTTTCAGTACCTCAATTTTTTAGATATCATTTGAATTTGCCACACTTACACCCTACACAAAGTCAAAGGGCAGCTCATAGACAATAACTTCTTTGTCCACAAATGAAGGTAAATAAATTCCTTTGCAAATAATGTGTGTTTGTTTACAGAGATATAATGTTCGTATAGTGCCACTGCATGTTGTGGATGTTCCCAAGAGGAGACGTGTGATTTCTAAATAGTGAATTACATCACTGCACTGCAGCACAAGCTTACTAATGAATTCTTATAGAGATGCTGTCTTCATGGTTTGCAGTTTGTGATTTCTCCATAGCAACTGACATAGTGAAAGGGATATCAGATCTCCTTTCTGAAAAAATTAAGCCAGTTAGGTCTTTCACATATTTTAAGAGTTTTATTCTAAAAGGACATTTCTTTCCCTCCCTAGTTTCAAAAGCATAAACTTCTTATTCTTGTTAAGTGGACATGCAGAGGAGATGGATCCACTGTCTCCATATTTTTGTTAGAGAGATACAAACTGGGACCTGAATCATCGTAACAACTTTCCATATTCTTAAGAAATGCAGATTAGTGACTTTGCTGGAAACTGATATATTAGGTATTGCCATAGTAAACTTGCATTTTCTCAGGCTCTATGTACAATAAGGAACACAAATCACGATGATGAGGAATTTTGGAATAAACCCTAAGGATTTAAATTCTCAGTGGGGAAAAAAAAAGCCCAACTCCAAAACTTTCTTGAAAAGGATGCAGAAAATAGCACCACAATTTCATCTTGGTTTCTTAATTGATATATTTCCTGGTCAATAAATCAGTCAGGCTGTGGCACGGCTAAGCCTGCAATTAGATTGACAAAAAAACTGGAGGCATTTTCTCAAATCTGTATCTTGGATCTTTCTAGTGAAGAACAGTTTTTTATAAAGTCTCACTCAGCCAGTGCTCAACTCTGCCTGACAGGAAGCAGTCACTGTAGAGCTGGGAGGAAGGTTGTGCCTGGGGAGGGACATGATACCTCCTGTTGTTCCTGGGCACTCAAGGAAGAATAGACCAGGCACCATTTACCTTTTAGCACAGAAGAGCACTTAGATATTAGGGGAATAAAATGAGGCTTAAGTCCCCATCCCTTTTTCTCCTTTAAGATAGTTTGTGCCCATAGGGAAAAAAAAAAAAAAAAAAAAGCAGCTTTTATTATAGTTCCATTACTATGCGTTTGTGCAAAGGCCAGGAAAATCTACAGCCCTCTCATCCTCTTCCCCCTGCTTTTACACACAGGATAAGCATGACTTTGTGCACAGTCTCTCTGCTTTTGGCAGCAGTGGAAGTAGCAGCATGGCAGCAGAATGGGCCCACTACTGCAGGCGCCAGCCAGTAATGGTTTGTTGTTTAACAGCCATTTTCTCAGTGATGTCTGAAAGTGGGCTGAGTGGCAGAAAGAATTGAGTTCCTTAGCATACAGAAGTATAGTGGCATATCTCAGATGCCTGGTGGTTTGTATTCACGTGTGCATGTGGTACTTTCATTTTAGGACTAGTAAAAACAAAGTACTTGTGGTGTTCTGGAATTCCAGATCTTTAAAATAAAAGTCCTGTTTGGTGATTTTTTTGCCTTAGATTTATGTAAGACACCAATGAACAATCTTTGCTAAGCAGATGGTTTAGTTTAGCAAATGTTAAGGTAGTGTTGAGATTTTATCATAAAGTCCACAAAGATTAAAAAAGGCCTCACATACACCCATGCAAAGGGTGGTCTGTGAAAGGCTTGTTGGCATGGAAGAGAACAGAGTTGGTTTTGCTTGTATGTAGCTGCAAAGAAACTGTATTTTATCAGATTTTTTTTTTGTGAACAGTGATTCCCCTGGGTGACAAAATATTGTGTTTGGGCTTCTGAATGGGAGACAAGAGTTTATTACTTTAAAGCCTTCTTAAAAAATAAACAACCATCTCCCTGCCCCTAGAAATCCAGCTGTAAGTCTTTGAAATTGGGCTTCTTCCACAGCTATTAAAAATTCAGTATTGAGTGTTCACAACACTGTGGCATTTGTTAGAATACTGACACGCCAATGGTAATCACACAGGGCAGAACAATAACACTGTGACTGGGCTGTTTTGTTGATTTGTTTTTCTAGAGTAAATTGTTTCTGAAATCGTACAAGAAATATTAGTTAAATTAATTTTACTGGGTGTTCATAAGGTTCTCATGTAGGAAATTATTTTTTGAACAGTGTTGAATACTGGGACAGAAAGAAATGGAATGGTGATTCTGTTTCTTCCAAGTCGTGTAGGAGGAAGTGATATGGAGATTTTGGTGTCTAAAGGGTTATTTAATTCATGTGGGCTTTGATACCAAGCAGAGAAAACATAAAAGGAAAAAAAAAGAGGGGGTAAAAAAAACCACACAAAAAAAGGGAGAAAAAAAAAAAAAACAACAAAAACAAATGACATAGGAAATTAGCCTCTTATGGTTTAGATTTAGAGTTTTAAAACAAAAGCCCAAACCTGTGTAAATCCCACCAAGGTCTAGGTGTACTGGGAGCAGTAAGCTTTTGGACTCAAATCAGTGCTTCAGCCACAAAGCTGCTGCTTTGGTAAAGCAGGCACAGGGGCAGCACAGGAGATGTTGGCTGAGAGTCCCAAGCAGCAACAGCAGTCTGAAGCAGCTCTGGTGCAGAGGAAACAAAGCTTGCCCATGTTTCTGCCCCCGCCTTGCTGAGAGCCAGCATGGCTGAGGAACCACAGGTAGGTCAGGCAGACCTCTCTGAGCCAGGCTGACTCTGGGAACTGTTTGGCTTCTGCAGGTGTGGATGATGGGGAGGATATCCCCCGGGAAATGCTGATCGGGATCTATGAGCGAATCCGCAAACGGGAGCTGAAGACAAACGAGGATCACGTGTCCCAGGTGCAGAAGGTTGAGAAACTCATAGTAGGAAAGAAACCGGTGAGTTCACTTGGTGCTGCCTGGCCCTCACTAAGGAGATGGAGGGCAACGTATGGATCAATGCAGGGGTGTGATGCTTAGAGGTATACACTGGTTGATGATAAAGGCAAAAGGCAGAAACTGCCATAATAATAATAATTTGCTATATTAGTTTTAATTTTGGAGCCTTCCCAGTGCAGATGAATTCTGTTGTTACAGTCAGATATTTGCATGGCCACGTTAGGAGTCCTAAACTCTTTTACGTGAAGCTTTGCAATTCTGAAATCACACAGAAATATTTGCATTTTAAGCAGGTCTTATGTTTGTTTCAAGAGAGTTAAAGTGTTTTGTTAATGTGATGATGTAGAGAATCGTATTTCAGCATTTGTGGTATCAGTTATGGCTCCATAATTCACTAGAATGACAGAGAACTTAGATGCACATCAGCATTTTTCTCAGCTTTGCAGCTAGCTGTATGAGCTGGTATTTGTAAGGGACGAGTGTGTCCTTTAGTCACAGAACTTATCTGGAAATCAGGTCTAAGTGATTCCAGTGCTGGGTTTGATCTTCCAGAGATGCCTCTTGCTTTTCTGTGGGAAAAATCCTGAAATACTTTGCTATATAAACTCAGCTTCAAAGCATCTGTTCAGAAAGGAGAGAAAAGGAAGACCACGGTATTTTTCCCTTTATTTTAGGAGCTGAATGAACACAGACATATTGAACCCCTCACTTTATACCCTAACAGTTCTATCTAATGTGCAGAGGGACAGTGGTTTCTCAGCCTTCCTGAATATAAATCCTAGAGCCACCTGCTGAAAATCTTCATGTTAATAGTCATAACAGAAGCCCAGAGGAATGACTAGACTTACATGTTTTTGAATTCCCACAGCTCTGGGGGAACTTTACTGTAGCAGGGACTGATGGCTCGGAGGAATTTTTATTAAGAAAAAGAACATGGGTCTGAAGATTCTCCCTATTACTTTTAAAGAGCTTTGCATTGTAATCTCTTCTCAGACAAGCCTCAGCACAGGGAGGGGGCAGGGAATGAAGGACCACCAAAACAAGAAAATCCAATATCCTTCTGTTTCCCAGTAAGGAAATATTGAGGGCATCTCTTGGAGAGAGAGAAAGCAAAATTTTCTGAAGAGAAACTTTTTTTTGAGCAGAAGGGAAATTAATATTGTAAAGTTGGTATTTGGCAGTCACTTCTGCTTTCATTCAAAATTAATTTTCTGTAATTTGGGGGGTTTACATTTATAGATAGGCTCCTGTGAGAGATGGGGTTTCTTCCTAGTTCTTTTTTTATTCAGACATGAGGCAATTCACAGTCTAAAACTAATCCTGACCTTGTAAATTAAACGGGATTAAGAAACAATGCCCTCTATGGAGTCCTAGGTTCAAGGATTCTTCTGTTGAGAGACTTTCTAACTATGTGAAAGGAAATTCAGAAAATAGCCAACAGTCTTGATAGAAATGTTTGTTTTTACTTTATAGGCATTTAGTCATAGTAAGACCATGACATACTTACTTGCTATGATACAGTCAGTACTGTGTTTCTCTGAAGTTTAATGAACTTGTATATGTCTTTCTACTCTAGATTGGATCTCTGCATCATGGACTTGGTTGTGTACGTATTTTTCTCATACTTCTTCAGAGTTTATTGTAATTTTAATTGGCAGCTTTTTCTTAAACTGGCAATAGTGTACTCTGTTACATTTTAGCTTTTTTTTTAAAAAAATGGTCTTTTTTTCAGATGCTATTAGCACTGTAGAATTTTGACAGCTAGTAAAGAATAAGTAATGAAAATTACAGTTGGCACCTCACCTTTCCACCTGGGTCCTAGTTGAATGAAACTTGACAAAGATATTGCCAGTTAGTTTAACCATTCTCTTCTGAAAGTTAGATGAGCATAGAAAACACTGATTCCAGATTTAAGCTCTAGGCCCATTCAACAGTAATTCTAAGATTATTCCTCTAATGCACTTTAATTTCATGATGACATTATTGCTGGTCTTTTTGAATAAAGAAACCCCTTCATAGCAGAGGAGTGCACATAGTGCTCTGAAATATGACTACCTTAAAAATGACAAATTTGATCATTGTGAATCTTACCTCACCACGTATTGCTGTGAGGGAAAGCATTGTCTGTACTTACATTTCAATAGCAGAGCTCACTGTAGTTGTTTGCAAGTTCATAGGCTTAGTGACTGCCCTTGAGTTTGTTTCCTCACTGAGCAAATCTCAGTCTGCAACGTACTGTGAAAACTGAGTCTGGAAGTAGGAGAGAATGAGAACGTGCAACATTTATTTTTGCCACTTGCCACAAAGAACACATGTAAGCTCTTCAGTTACCAGAGTAGCCTGGAAATAGAAATTATTTCTCCAGCATTCTTCACCACACTGACTCCTTTGGAACACCCCAGACATTTTACTAATGCCTTCTGCTTGCAAGTTCAAAATAAGCTCATGCTGTAGATAAATTGTTACTAGCATTTTATCTGTTAGTATAGTTATTGGATTTTGGACAAAAAATGAAATCTCAGCAAATAACTTGATAACCAACCAGGAACAAGGTTATGTAGTGGATCCTAAACTCCATTTCATCCTCTTGGTTTTTTCCTCCCTTTGCCAGACTCATGTAGAGGAAGAAGACATACGAACAGTCTTTAACTGTTTTTATTTGCCTAGTAAATCTCATCATTCCCATGCAGAATCAGGAGTTATAAAAAAATACAATGTATAAAAGAAATATATGTCTAATTACCAAAGACTATTCTCTACTTCAAATTTTTCAAGTTTAAAGGGTTTCTTTTAATCTTGTTGACAAGATACCATCATTTGCATTTGAAAGAAAGGAAATCTCACTAGAGTGAGAATATCAACTTTGGAGATAGCTTCAGCAAATATTTCAAATAAGACAATGGAAAATTATTTTTGTTTTTCTTGCCAGCATGAGGAAATTAAAACAGATTGACAATACATTTACTTTTCCTGATGTCACCGTTTCCTTGTTATAGGGGAATGAACAAAATAAATTAACTGAGTGGCTGACACAAGGTGATCTCCAGTATCAGTGTATTCATCTCATGAAAGCTGAAGTTGCTTTGTGTCCTTTCTTCTAATCAAGATGTGTAAAAATGCTCAGGAAAGCAAACATCCTTGAGCTCCCACTTGCTTAATCTGAAGTTCTTTCAAGGTTTTATTTTTTCACAAAGTGAAACTCTTATCCCCAGTAAAAATTTTCCTTGGCACCCATATACAGGAATCTTAGCTGTGAGAGAATATTTTATATCAGAACCTTGATGAGGTTTGAATGTCATGCAACTTTGTGGCATATAACTCTTTATTTTTCTGTTGTTGGTCCTTTAATGAAAACATCTAATGGTCTTCTAAGTAAAATACTTGAAGTATTAAAAAAAAATACTCTGTGTATTAAAGACACTCTTTCTTGACTAAATATTGCTATATTCACCCTGAATTTCTCTATTATCTTAGGTCCTCTCTCTACCCCACCGAAGGCTGGTTTGCTACTGTAGGTTATTTGAAGTTCCAGATCCAAATAAACCTCAGAAGCTTGGGTTGCATCAGCGAGAAATATTTTTATTTAATGATCTTCTTGTGGTATGTATTTTCATGAGATCAGTGACAATTAAGTACATGAGCATTTTTGAAAATAAGTATCTACTACTTGTTACTCTCTATTCCAGCAGTCTTGGGATGATTAAGATTTAAGTTTTCATAATTTTCTTCATTATATATAATTTTCTTTTAAACTGAAGCCTTTTACTGATTACTACATGCTATTGTAAGAAAGTACTTTGATGCATTAGCTTTTACTAAAACAAAGTTATTTCCAGTTTACCCATTTCCCTAAAAGCTAAAAACAACCTTCTTTATTCCATGAATAATGAATACTGGTAGAAAAACAGTTACATACTACTTTGTATTCCCCAGATATTCTATGAACCAGATAAGTTTATTCATTGAATTGGAATAGGATACGTAGAAATAAATTTTACACTTTTTAGTGTGCACTTTTGAAAAACAGACATACAAAACTAGTGACAGCCTGCAATTATTTGGTTGATTTGCTCTTAAAAATAGGGAAATTTGTTGCACTCTATTTGGAATGCATTTGGCTCTTACCTGGGAACTAAGAACTAAACTAAATATTTCATGTTTTCTTACAAAAACAGCACATGTCACATACACAGTTTTATTGTGTGTCATTTTTACATACCTTCAAACCTTAAACTCAGGAAGTAAATTAAAAAAAAAATTTTAAAAAATAATCATTTGGACTGTGAGTATAACCTCCTACTTGTCAATATGAGCTTGGGTGTAAAATTATGCAATATTGTCATCTTCAGGTTGCAAGTTTTCACTCATTTTTGTAATTTATTCAGATGTCAGTAGTTTGGAGGTACACAGAAATGAAGCAGGTTTGGAAGGGCACAACATGTGAGATCAAGGGCCAGGAATTGAATTTGTGTAGAGAAGTCCATAGGTGTCTCCTGCCTATAGTGAGACTGCAAGAAGAAAACTGTGAAGGAAAGTGTGGTAGCAGCTGATTTTTTTTTATAGGGAATAAATTAAAGGTATTTACATTGTTGATATCATGCACAGTGTGCAATAAGGGTGCAGGAGTTTTTGTCTTTTGGGTATTTCAAGAAGTATAGTTCTGAAGACTAGAGAACACAAAAGCTTTATATCTGAAGAAAGTATTAAACCTTCTGGTGAAGAGCTCTCCATGCTCAGGAGGTTAAATTGGTTGCTTGTTAAAAAAAAAAAAAAAAAAAAGGAAAAAAATCAAGTTTCTATTTTCTGGTTTTCATTGGTATAAAGTGTTTTCTTGTATGCTAATTCATAAGAAAAGTAATTTTCTACAGACACTTAAGGTAAAAAGGATATCTCATTTAGTTTATTGGATAACTTTCAGGTGACCAAGATTTTTCAAAAGAAGAAGAACTCGGTTACATACAGTTTTCGACAGTCGTTTTCCCTCTATGGAATGCAAGTTCTTCTTTTTGAGAACCAGTGTAAGTCTTTTTTATTATTATTATTATGGTTCTATTTATAAGTCCATTTAAAAATTGTGGTAGTGAGAGGGGTGGGAAAGACCTGATTCTGAATTTAGGAAGAAAATTGCTCTGAATGTAACTTAGTCCTAAAGTTTAAAAACAGCACAGTCTTCTGTGGGAGACAGCCTCCTAGGGAAGCTTAGGAAATGGGGGTTAGATAAGTTGAGGGCTATGATCAGTGGCACAAAGTCTCATTGGTGGCCTGGAGCTTGCAGTGTTCCCCAGGGGTCATTACTGGGTCCAGTATTGTTCAGTGTTTTCATCTGTGATCTGCATGAAGGGACAGAATGGACCCTCTGCCAGTTGGTTGATGCTACCAAACTGGGAGGAGTGGCTGACACACCAGAGCTGTGCTGTCACCCAGGGAGACCTGGGCAGGCTGGAGAGCTGGGCAGAGGGGAACCTTGTGAAATGCAAGAAGGGCAGGTGTAGGGTCCTGTACATGGGAAGTTAACCTGCAGGAAAGCAGCTCTGTGGAGAAGGAACTGTGAGTGCAGGTGGACAAGTTCTCAATGAGCTGGCAATAGGCCCTTGGGGCCAAGAATGCAAATGAGATCCTGGGGTGCATGAAGAAGAGTGTGGCCAGAAGGTCAAGGGAGGTTCTCCTCCCCCTCTATTCTGCCTTAGTGAGGCCACCTCTGGAGTATTGTGTCCAGTTCTGGTCTCCCCAGTGCAAGAGAGAAAAGGAACTACTGGAGAATCCTTTGGAGACTACAGAGATGCTGAGGGGACTGGAGCATCTCTGTGCTGAGGAAAGGCTGAGAGAGCTGGGGCAGTTTAACTGAAGTAGAGAAGACTGAGAGGGGATCTGATCAATGCTGATCAATAGCTAAAGTGCAGGGTCAGGAGGATGGGGCCAGACTCTTGTCAACGGTGCCCAGGGACAGGACAAGGGGCAATGGGCACAAAGTGGAACACAGGAGTTTCCATCTGAACACGAGGAAAAAAATGATTTGCTGCCCAGAGAGTCTGTGGAGTCTCCATCTCTGGAGAGATTCCAAACACGCGTGGACAAGGCAATCCTGGGTACCCTGCTCTGGGTGACCCTGCTGGAGTAGGGGGGTTGGACTCCAGAGGTCCCTTCCAACCCCCCCACCCCACTGGGATTATATAATAATTATACATGTAAATCAAAGCACTATTTAATTTCTTTTCCTGATTTGTATCTTAACTTTGTGCCTGGGTAATGTATTCTTGTTCAAATATAAATACAAAGCAGAGAGTCTGTATAACATTAGTATTTGCTGACCCCTTTTGTTTATGTCAGTTGTAATTGGCATCAAGCTAGTATTCTTTTTATCTCTAATACTTGCCAGGTTTAGTCTTAGAAGAGAAACCACCAACCCTGCCCCTATCCCCCCCAAAAAAACCCCAAAACTAAACCAAAAAAACAAACACACACACACACAAAAAAAACAAAAACCCAAAGCAAAACAAAAAAGAAACCCAAAACCCCAAACCACCAACCACCCAAGCAGTTTGATAATGTCCTGATCTTAAGGCCAGAGACAGCATCAGTAATAATGCAGCAGGGCAGAGTTGTGCAGTGGTACACAGGGAAACAGTCGACCTGGCTTAATGGTTTATAAACCAAACCCTGACCTTTGTGATAAATTGGTTACAGCTCAGTGTGACATTCATTAGCTTCTGTGCTTTTCTCTTGTGGAAGGCTCTTAGTTTTCCCATGTCCTTGAGAATGTGCTCCAGTGCTCATCTCACTCAAAAGAAGCTGCTGTTAGTGAATCAAAGCGACTGGTCACATTTAAAAGGAAGAGGTTACAGCAGTGATGTAGTCTGCAGTTTATTTACATGCATAAATATTCTTTTATCTTCTGCAGAGATTATAAGATACAGAATTCAATTTTTAGAGAGAAAGAACAAATATTTCTATCCTGGATTCTCCTAAGAATAAAAGAATGTAGAATTCCTCTGATGTGAAATTAAATAATTTTAAAACCAAATTATTTAATTTAATTATCTCATAAGCATGCTAAGCAGAAACACATTATTCAAGTAAACTTGAAGATAACTGTACTGAAACAAGGACTATAGGGTTGGTTTCTTCCCAGTGACCTGGAGACATTTTAACTGACACACTTCAGTAGCCATAGTTGGGCTCCTGGGGTGAATTCACTATGGTGAATCAGTAAGCAGATTGTACTCATAATATCAGAGCCTGTTAGAAGGAATGCAGTATTTTTGAGCTGGGAAAGAAAAGTATTTGTCCCCTCTGCTTTGTACCATTCATGTTCCCCTGTGCCCAGCAAGCTTTGGAGCATTTTGGTCAGAGCCATCATGCTACTCAGTCAATCTCTGTGTAGCAGCTGTCACAAACAGTTGGTTCCAAGTGACTAAAATTTAATGTCCCTAAGCAGAAGCAACAAAAATACTGGTTTGGCTACTGGTGAGGTTGAACAACAAGATTGGCAGTGATGCTGGAATTCAATTACACTGAGGGATGGATGAGCTCCAAATAGGAGAATGATGTCGTATAGCTCTAGTTAATAAATAGGCCATAAGGGAAATGTATTTTACATTTTCAGTCAAAGTCATAACAAAATCAAAAAGGTGAGCAGATCATTCAGAGAGAGAGTGTCTGAAACTAATAAATTATGTGTTTCCTAGTGCTTAATCCACACAATGTAGAGAAGTATCTCTGTTCATAAAATATTTTTTCTTTGTTTAATATGTGGTTCTTTGTGCATAGAAGGTAGCTCACTTGACTTTGGGGTTAGTGAGTTTCCTTGTTTGGTTTCATAAACTTTTAATTTTTTCTCAAGTGTTGCAGTTTCTAGCACTTGCTGCTGCATATCCAGTGTCTGTGTTCAAACAGTACCTGGGGTCACCCTCTGCTCTCCACCTGTTAGCTGGCCTAGAACCAGCCTCCTCTGGGACTGGGGCTACTTGGCAGCATTCTGCACATCCAGCAGCTGCAGACAGCACGAGGAGAGTGTCTTGTTTGAGTGAAAGCAGATGTGATGGCCCTGCAGTCAGGAGGAGCAGATCCACAGTCACAGAACAGGCAGGGGTTGGGAATCTCTCCAGAGGAGGAGATGCCATAACCTCTCCGGGTAGCCTGGGCCAGGGCTCTGGCACCCTCACAGGAAAGAAGTTTCTTTTCCTCTTCAGATGGAACATTTTGTGTTTCTACCCATTGTCCCTTGTCCTGCCACTGGGCACCACTGACAATTCTGTCCCCATCCTCTTGACTCTTGCCCTGTAGATCTTGATCAGCATTGATCAGATCACATAGGTGGAAGATGTTGCTATCAGAGCTATTCTTGCTCCCTCATTCCCCTCTGTACCCTTCAAGGCTTGTTGTAGTTGGCACCTTTTTTCACCTGCAAATGGTAAATGGCCTTGCTTCACTTCTAATTGCCACTCTGACTTTGCAATATACTTTTTAAAAGCCTGGCACTTGCATTTGTTTCTAAGTATTTTAAGTCTTGTTGAAACCAAAGAGCTTTGAGGGAATAGAGTACCTTACATCATCTGCTGGTTCTTGAGGGCATGAATTTCTAGTCCATGGCAGCACTTGAACTTGAGGTTGAATATTTAAGTAAATTAGTGCTTTATTAAACCAGTAAGGTCAGGCAGTTCAGTAAAAGAAAAGTCTGTGAATTAGAATGCACGTTTTGGGGTTTTCTGACATGGGATTTCTAGAAGTCTGTGCTTCAAGCAAAGACAGATTCTGTTCTCTACAGCAGAACATATCTTCACTATAAGCTATTTGTCCTGTAAATTAACCTGCTGCCTCAAAAAAGAGATATTTTTGACCAACTGTTAAAATTTGCATTATCAAATGTGCACCTGTAAAAGAGGCAAAGACAGTTTGCTGAAAAATGTTCATAATACAGGCCAAAAGGAGATGTGAAGGAACCACCCCTTTTATTTCCTCAGTTCTTTTTATTTCACAGATAACTTGAAGGAAAGTAGGATGTCCAGGGAACACAATTTAGTAGAACTATTAGAAGATGCACATACTAGTGTGTTTTCTTCCTGCAAATATTAAATTCAAAATATAAGACAGTTTATATTACTTGAGATGTATTCAAGTAGTCTTTACTCAGCAAAACTTACTCAGCTGAGTAAGGTAGGTAATGTGATCTGTTCCATGAAACAAAAATTATCCCCTTAGTTTTGAGATTTTGGTTTTGGTTTTCTTTTTTGGTTGGTTTTGCTTTGGAGTTGAGGGATGTTGGGTTTTGTTTGTTTGTTTCTTTTTTTTCCAAGGTGTTTTTATATCACTTGGGGGTAACAGCTGCATAAAGACTATCCATATTTATTTGGTAGCTTGACAGTTAAGCAGTGCAATGCATCTTAGGGATTTTTGTTCTAATTCTGTGCCTTTAGACTTCCTCCCTTACATGACAATATTAGTAAAAAGCCTTTGGTTCATTTGGGTTCTTTTATAAAAAGTAATCGGAATAATCAGAGCTTAGTTTTTCTTGACTCTCTCTTCTAGATTATCCCAACGGCATTCGGCTCACGTCAGCTGTTCCAGGAGCAGATATCAAAGTACTAATAAATTTCAATGCACCAAATCCTCAGGACAGGAAGAAGTTTACAGATGATTTGAGGGAGTCAATTGCAGAGGTTCAAGAAATGGAAAAGCACAGAATAGAGTGTAAGTACAAAGGTACATATAATAGAGTATTTTCAAGCTAATCGAAATAGGAAAACCTTGAATATGTGCATAAGCCATTAGAAATCTTTGAGAGTTCAGAAGAACGTGGGGTTTTTTTTCTATGGGTTTGATTCTAGAAAGAAGAAAAAAAACCCACAATGATATCCTGAGCCCCAGCTGAGTTCATTAACTTTTCATTGTTTACTGCAGTGTAACTGCAGTGGAAATTTAGCCTGGACAAACTGTAAATAGGAATGGCCAGAGGAGAGATGGATTTGTAAGTTGTAACATAAATGACAGAATTTTAGGGATCGTTTACTGAAATTCTCAATGATGGCCCTTCAAATAAGTCACACTGAATTTTTCTTCGTTTCCATGTTGATATTCTTGTATTCCTTCGGTTAGATAGCCACAGTACAAACCGATCTATTTTGCAGGAAATTGGATGAGTGTCTAAAATACGGGATTTTCTCTTCTATTTTTCCAAAAAAAGGAATAGCCTTTGATCCTCCGTGTTGTAGTAGAAAGCTGTCAGCACAGGGAGGAAGCACCTCTTAGCTATTATTTGCAGGAATATGTGATCCCTTACTGGAACTGTGTCCATTATAGTCAATAAATATGCATTGCAAAATGATTCTGTGTTCCAGCTGAGCTAGAGAAGCAGAAGGGTGTGGTGCGTCCAAGCATGTCTCAGTGCTCCAGCCTGAAGAAGGATTCAGGGAACGGGACGCTGAGCAGAGCTTGCCTGGACGACAGCTATGCCAGCGGCGAGGGGCTGAAGAGGAGCGCGCTGAGCAGCTCCCTGCGGGACCTGTCTGAAGCAGGTAAGCGCTGCCTCTCCCTTCCCCGCCCCCAGTAGCGCGCCGAGGGGAGCGAGCGCTGCCCAGAAAGCCCAGCTCCCACCGGCCTCCCACAGCTGGCAGTACTAAAGCTTCAACCGTGTCGAATAGCTCCTCTTTCATAGTTCATGTTTAATTTCTGTTTGTTTTTTTTACCCTTGTTCTATTAAGCAACCACTGTTTGAAAGCATTTAAACGGTTGTAGATTGCTATATATACTTTTAAAGGAGAGTGAAGACAGAGGAAAAATTGTAAGTGTTTTATATTAAAAAATGGTTGACGTGTGCTAGGAATAACCCACTTAGTTTTCCTCTCTTTTTTTCTTCCCCTCTGCTTCTTCCCCTTTGTACAATAGGCTTAGAAAGAAAAGAAAAGAAACTGGTCTCTGTGTAACGACCACTTTCTGTGTATTTTGTGCTCCAGTGTACTTGTGTTACCACATTGATGAATGAAATTGAGTGAAGCCCTACTAAATTCTGCCTAGAGCTCATAGTTGAGACACAGTGTGTCCCCAGTGCTCTTTTATTGTTTTGTAACTCAAGATATGGTTCCCCATTCTTGCCAAAGAGGTTGTTGTGAAATGCTATTGCCAATGTAATAAAGGAAGCCCTAGTGGACAAGAATCCTGTTATCCCACAAATGTGTCTTAAGATTTATTAACTGATGAATATAGCTAAAGACTGGAAAGGAGTGGTGGTGTGATTTTTCAGCCAAAGAGAAGCCAGGGGATGTTTGATATGGTTTTATTTTGTGGTTTGCCTCAGTAATACACAACTGGCATACCCCTGAAATCCAGGACACTGGGCAGTAACCTTGTCGATCAGGGTTAAACATGATTCCTGTCATTCACAAGAAGTCATATCTGAACACCATGCCCACTACTCAGAGAGTACTTCTGGGGATAACAGCAACTATTGAGAGCTATTTTCTAAATTATTTTTTTCAGTTCATAGTCTGTGTTACATATTCTGGTTTCTTCTTTTAAATACAGGGATGATTTCCAGCATAGTCGTAATTCCAATCCTATGTGTTTCTTTGGTAGCCAACACTACTCATCTTTTTTCCTTTTTAATTAAAGAAGAGATTTTAGCTATGCCTCAATAAAGAAAATTGTTGTAAACTGGAATTATACCCTGTGCTTTCTGGGAATATATATGTGCATACAAATACGTAGAGAGTGAGCTCTTTCAATTATTTTATTCTCTGTTTAGGCTTTCATACTCATTTGTCCATTTGCTTCATTAAAAAGACCCTAGGAGCTTGATCCAAAATCAGGCTGAAGTTGAATATTGGTGCTTGATTGGCTTCAGTGGATTTTAGATCAAGCCACTAGTCTTCACCATGATTATGTCTCAGATTTGAGGATACTTCCATCATCCTTTTTGTTGTTTTGGTCTTATTTCATTAGAATAAGAACTACCATATTGTTGAATATGTGAGTTCAGCAGGTATCTGTACCCATAAATGTGATTTCTGATTAATTTTTTTTCATCCTACAGGAATTTTTCATCCCTATCTTTCAAACATTGCCATGTATTTAAATTAATGTTACAGGTTTTATGCAATAAATAAGTATTTGTAATCGTGAAAACATTCCATGTTTCAAGAGGGCATGCCTACAACTGACATGCTTATTACCCTAAATATTTTTTTCCATAAGAAAAAGTAGAAATCACTCACAGACTGCAGGGTTTATCAAAGTGTTTGTTAAACCCAACTAAACTTAATTTTAACCATAACAAGTTGAGAATTATGGAGAGTTTCTGTTTGGTCTTGTGCAGTGCAACTGACTCGAGAAATAACCTGTTATTTGCTTTGCTATTTGATGTCATTTGAATGAGATTTATACATGGGTTTTTCTGCCTTTTGTCAGTAAATAGCTTGCATGCAAGGCTGTTTTGTGGTTGTTTTCTTAAAAAATATGGGACAGATGATCCACAGAAAAATGAAGAAATATCCTTCAGTTAGAAAGACACTGTGTCCCAGTGATTATACCACACTAAATTGCTTCTGTAAAAGGGTTAAATTGCCTCAATTCTTCTTTTTGTGGACAAAACACAGGGTCAAAAAAGCAGGAACAAAGAGTAGTGGGACTGTGTGTGGATGTGTGCCTTTTTGTAGGAAAAGGCATGACAAAAGTGGATTTTTAGAGAGTTCCTTTCTACATTTAAACAGAAATAAATATAATAAACATGAGAAAATTGCCTGGCTGCATATTTTTGCAGTAAGGCAGATAATTGTCCAATGAACACTGCAAAACCAAATTGCAACATTGAGAATATTTACTCAGTGAAGGGGAAATCTGAATGAAGAACATTTTGGCTGCACAGGTGTACGATGGAACTATTGAAGAAAACAGGCTGCTGCTCTCTACCAGATTTCACTGTAGTTGATGGTGGCTGTGGAAAGTGACTTTAAAATTCTCTCTTGGAAAAGAGGAATGGTTCATGAGCTTCTTAGATCTAATGACTGTTGATACCCTGAGTGGT
Source organism: Corythornis vintsioides (assembly GCA_025447755.1). NCBI lineage: Eukaryota > Metazoa > Chordata > Aves > Coraciiformes > Alcedinidae > Corythornis > Corythornis vintsioides. The sequence continues at coordinate 41,122 of JAOEGS010000402.1, forward strand.
TCTGACTCCTAGGCTGTAATTTGTAAAGGAAGGGGAGATTTCTCTCTCAGGATTAGTTTCCTGCTGGTTGTTCTTCCAGGCATTTGCCACAATAGCTGAAATCATCATTGCAAAAAGGATTGAATGATGGTCTCTTGATTTTAAAGGTAGTATTGTTCATTGTGATCGACAGGCCTTTCTGTGGAATACAAAGCAGAATGTGGCAAACAACTATTCCAAGAGGGGAATATGTCAAAAGTATTTGGTGCTTTATTTTTCTCAAAAGAGAACTATATCTTTTTTTTATTATACATACTTAAGCTACAGTCAAAGAAGAACTGAATTTATTTGTCCCAAACTTCGAAATTCTTAATTTACATTAAAATAGTAGAAGACAGACAAATTTTGATGCAGTTGAAGCTGAGTTCCAATATATGGGTTCCAATAGAACTGTGGACATTTGCCCACTTACTCCATATGCAATTACACGATAAATAGGTTCACAGAAAGCTGTGAAAGGTGTGAAGATGTGAAGTCCCATTGTGGCCATCAGTATGTGGGAAGAATAATTTGGTCACTAAAGCACTACCATGGAGGATCAGACTGGTTATGTTTCTGCTTCTGATTCTTACAGATTTCTTGACTGATTCTGGGCTAGTCAGACTGAATGACAGTGACTGAGTTGCTGGGGGACCCAGTGCTTTCACACTGAGTTACAGTGATGAGCACATGTAAAAATCAAGTTCTGTTAAGCCCCATCCCTAACCTGTAAGGAAAGAATAAGATTTACATATGGCACTGGTTTAAAAATGGAAATTTTATAGATTGCCTTGGTAATCTACAGCTAGCATGCCCATGGAACACTGGGATCTGCACAGAAGTGCAGGATGGTATAATGGTTACTATTAATATAAGTTGTGCTTGCCTCATAATCTCCTGAGCTATTGCAAAACAATCACAGAACACTAGAGACTACTCAGAAAAAAACCCAAACAATCCCAAACCCAAATAAAACCCAAATAAATTAGTTCCAGAACTATTTGTATATTGCATAGAATCTCGGCCATCAATCTTTAACTTTTTAATGTTTCTTTTTTCTGTTTCTTTTTCGTTTTATTTTGTTTTAACAATCTCATAGTGTATTTTTTAAAACTTTCTATATCCAAAAATGTAATGGAAAAGACTGTGGAACTTCTTAAGTGTTGTAATCCCCTTAAAATGACCCTGAGCTCATGTAATTGAGGAATCCCTTCATCTTGGGAATCAGTCGGTGATGGGATGGTGCAGTCCCTCAGCTCCTCCCTCACCTGACACAGGCAGGGTTACAAGGGTGTTTTCTCCCTCCCCTCCTGTGGATTTTGCTGCATTAGGTAGGCTGGGGAATACTAGCAGTTGCTTTCCTCCAGATTAAAAGAGTTTTCCAAGCTGGGAGAGATTCTTCCTGTCTCTTCCCCTGTTGCTGTTGTTATATTTCCTATTCTTCAGTGGAATAACAACAGTAAAGGGCATGATATAGTTTGATATATAGATAAAAATAAAGCAGATTTGTACAAATCCAGTCTTTTCTGATATCCATAAATTAACATCAAACCATCTGACAAGTATTTTGGACAAAGATACATCAGACTGTATAAAACCACTTTTGTGCCAACAGCTTCTCTGTCTTACGGCGGAGGAGAGGCTGTTTGCTTTCTAGGGGGGAGGGGAGCTCAGCACAGCCAGCTGAGTTGCTGCTGCTTTCTCATCTCCTGGGGCTCCATCGGTGTTTTGAGAATCATCTGTTTGAAGGTGCCAAGACACTGTTTTCACATTTGGTGTGTGAGCTTAAGACTATACCTGTTTCATCCAGAAAATGGGATGAAAATATGAATGTTACAAAGACTTTTTACTCTGGAAAGCAGGGTCTCTAAATTAATGACTAGAGGCTATTGTTTAGATCATTTTCAGCAAGTCAGGGTGAGTGATACCTATAAGTTCAGTTGCTAGATGGTTACAGATTCTGCTGCTGGGAATATCAGTTTCACTGCCTTTTGAGGCTACTATAAATACTACAATAGTTTGCTTTATCAAAACCTGAATTTAGAACTTTTATTCCAAAGATACAAAGACAGTTCATAATACAATGTTTAGATATTGGTGTAACCCACTGACATAAAACAGTTTCAAGAAATACAGAGTAGCACTGAGAAATATTTACATTTACTGTAATGCACTACATATTTGAGAGATACATTTCTGCAAGGTTCAATGGATTTTTATTACTGAATGTTTATATTTTCCTTTGGAATGTTTAAGCTTGTAAAAGTATTTTGATCACTTAATATTTGTACTATTAATGTGCTATACAATGCATGTATAATCTATCAGACAAATTACACTTATGTAAGTTAAAGATATTTTGTACAAAGAACATTCATATCCAACATCAATCAAATGTTGGGATTAATCATAAAAGATTAAATTAGCTGAAATTTACTTTTATAAAATAAATTTAAAATTACTCTAACATCCTTAAAGAATTCAAATAGGTGAGAATATGTTAAGCAAGACTGGTCTTCAGATTTGATAAATACCACCTTGCTTTCTCTCACGATTAATTATTGTGCTAGTACATAGTTATGCTTACATACAATTCCAGTCCAGAGTCCCCATTTTCTTGAAATGCTTTTGAGTGCTGCAGCTCTAGGGAGACATTTCTGGGCTGAGATGCCAGCTCCAAGACCAGGGAACAGTCTTGTATAAACACATGTTGGCAAGGAGAAGGCTCTCCAGGATTTACTTACTAGCTTTTATATCCCACTGTAGGTCAGTACAGGATTGGGTTCAGTTTGTTTTTAAGAGAATAAACAGAGTGCTCTTTATTGTGATACTGCCTAGCTGAAGGAAATTACAAGCATTTTAAGTAAGATTTTCTGTTTGTTCTTGGCTTCGCTAGTACTACCTTGCCCTGAAGTTATTCTAAGCAAAAATCCATCTGTCTCTTTCTGTCCATCTCTACTGTGTATATACCGTGTTCATGGTTATTTTATTGCAGACTTTGCCATATGCAAAAGACATTAGATTTTCCTGTTTTCTGTCATTTTTGGCCACATTTAATGACTTGTGGCAGCTGTCAGTCTTACTTGCAATATTGACTGCTAAGTTAAGAGATGGCTCTGCCTCTGTGTCTGTGTCAGCAAGCAAGAGTGAGTTGAATGTTAATCAGTACTAATCCCAGTAGCAGAGCAGAACAATCTCAGCACCTGACTAGAAGTAGAAATAAGGGATTCTCAAAATCCATTTTCCTTGAGGGGATTCATAAGATAGCACAGTTATGGTTTTGATGAGGCTAAAACTACAGCAGCAAGAGATGAAGCACCAAGCTTTTGACAAAGAGCCTGTCCGAGGGGAATTGTTCAGAATTCCAACAGATTTAAGTTGAACAGAACAGCCTGACTGCAAACACCTTCCCCTCGATTTCATGTCAGTGGGGAGTCTCTCTCTGTGATAGTGAGAGATGGGAAATACTATGGTAGTCTAAAGAGACCTGTAGCTCTTACGAGAAACTTGGGTTGCAGGGTGGCATGCCATGACCAACCAGGTCAAAGTTAGGGTTAAGGGTCTAATAAGTGGCATTTTTAGATCACACTGATCCTGTGAGACTTATGGGTAGTGAAAATTAGTCTGTGAAGGGAGTATGTCAAGAGGCGAACTCCCAGGAATCACTGTCCCACTTACAAACCAGTCCCCAAGTTGTTCTCTTTAGCTCTGATACCATGTGCCTTCTGGGCTTCTCTAAGATGAGAGTGTGTGGCTCAGTGATGCTGAAACCTCCACATTCCTCTCCAAAACCACCTGTTGGAGTAGATGATTCTGAAGGCAGCAAGGTACCAATGCAGGGTGGAGATTGATATTTGGCCTTGCAGGGAAGCAAGAAGAAAGCATTGAGAAAAAGTAGGTTTCTAAAAATATGTGATTTAGAGAAGCTTTGAAAACCTGATCACTTTTCAAAGCTTAGCTTTGATTAAACACCCTGCCATCTTGAAACTTTGCAAAGCAACACTCAACAAACTAACTTTTCAAAGATCTCTATTTCCACTGCAGCCATATGCTATTTTCTCTCCTGTGAAATAAGAGAGAAAATCTGGGATCCTGTGTCCTGTGCATAGCCACTTAAATGTTCTGGCTCTTTAGGCAAACAGTTTCATGTGTAGTTTCAGGCAAATGGTCTGAAAGTGATTTGGGAAATATTGGAGAACAAATGCATATTTAAAGATAAAAAGCACTGCACAGCTAAACAAACAAAATCTAGCCATAATGTCAAGACAGATTCCAGATTTGTTGATTAAAAATTAAGTTTAGTTTATTTTAAACCTCATGAAAGAAGATTGTATGAAATCCACTGAGGTTCAAAACTGAAAATGAAATTATGAAACCGATGTCCCTCACCAGTCCCCCCTACTGAAGTTCACAATTTGCCAATGTTAAATTTTGTATTTAAGTTAATAACCACCCCACCAGCATATAGCAATGCTACCAGTCTTTAAAGAAAAAAAACTATATATGGACAGTTAGGGTCCAGGAAACGGAACAATTTAAAATTGTTGCTGGTCAACATCGTAAGCAAACTGCCAAATACAGATGCTAAAATAGATGCATTTTAAGATTTGTAAAAAAAAAAAATAAATTAAGAATCACACCCTGCCAATGAGAGCTGATTCACAACACCACCTCTGAAAAATTAGCCAGGTACAGAAACTTAATGTAACTAACGTCCGTAAAGATCCAAGTTTCTGCCTTTAGTAGCTGCTGTTCCAGTCCAGTGCAATGTCCACCCCTGCGGCCCCCCTAGTTGCGTGTAGAGCCTCCTGTAGCGATGCAGGGGAAGCAGCTGTTTTTCACCCAGGTCTTGTCTCAGTCTCTAATCTCTGGTGTTGCATGTCCTGGGCAGGCAAGCGTGGGCGACGCAGCAGTGCAGGATCGCTAGACAGCAATATGGAAGTAAGTAGGAAGTTCCTGATGTCTAGCTGGATGTGATGATGTGCATTTCAAACCTTTCTTTTATATACATATTTTTTTGCTCTTTTTTCTTCTAACATATAACCTGCCTGCCTCAGATAAAAATGCATGCCTAGGCTACTCACTCCGTATTCTTCCAGCTTAAAAAGCACTGACAGCTTGTTTTAGACCAATGCCATTTTTGGTTTGAGCTAACCTTGTTCCCTTTGTTCCTGCAAGCATGGTTAAATGAATATGATGTGTCCTTTTGCCACCATTTCAGTCTGGTCCCAGCTTAAAAGCCCACTCGCTCTTTGTTATGAAGTACACTGTCCTTGCTGTTTGGTATCTAGCTACAACTATCAACTTTCATGCTCAACCATTCCCATTGCTTATTTTCAAGTTAAATTGCTAAATGTATGCAGTCATGACACCATGGAATTGCACAGATAGGGCATGGAAGGAAAAACTATTGAGACGGGTGAATTCAATGTGGATTTCATGAGATTTCATTCATCTTCAAACCATTTATATATACTGTTCATGTCTCTGAATTCAGCTTGCAGATTTTTCTTTTTTTTTCTTTTTTTTTTCCTTTTTTTCTTTTATTTGTCTTTTTTTTTTCTTTTTTCTTTTTTTTTGTGTTTGCTTTAGGTAGTTTGCAGTTTAAATCTAGCACACTTTGCCTAAGTACTGTTGTGTCCCATACCTCTTTTTTAAAAAATATAAACCCCCAAACTTCCAGAAACATAAATACACCATTCCAGGCTAACTAATAGAAAATGTTGGACCACAGGTCAGAAGAACACAATCACATAGAAATCTCAGTGGCAAAACTGGTGTGGTTCCATTAAACACAAAATTCAGAGGTAGGCTCAAGAAGCAGCACTGTGACTTGTAGTAGTGGAAAACTACTATTAAAAAAAGTTTAAAAATACTGTTTTGAAATCTGAATTGTAACTGTAATATTTGCTGCTCTATGTTCAACTATTTAGGTTAAATTTAATGTAGCTTTATTTTTTGTTGTAAAAAAGCGAGCATGGTATTTTTTGCAGTATTTTAAAATGTACTTTTCCTTTCAAAACACACTCCTATGTCTTAGGTCATGTTACTCCTCCGTTTCATTTTTCTCATTTAAAGTCAGAGCTTTTGATATTAAAGTACTGAGAGGAAAACATTTAATGCTTAAAATACCACAAGAAAGGCACAGATGCCTCATTGGCAACTTAAAGAAGGTGGAAATCAAATTTTTCCTAGAGCTCTTAACATAGTCCACCCATGTGAACACTGAAGGAGGAGTTTGTGGGTCAGTGTGAACTTTTTCTTTTAAACATTTTAAGATTTTTTTAATTTTTATTTCTATTAATTTCTTTTTAGGGGTCCATCATTAGCAGTCCTCACATGCGCCGAAGAGCTACATCAACCCGAGAGTGTCCATCTCGCCCTCACCAGACAATGCCTAACTCCTCCTCACTCCTAGGTTCCTTATTTGGTAGTAAAAGGGGAAAGCCACCTTCCCAAGGCCATCCACCATCTGGCTCATCACAGCAACCTCCACACCCTCCAGTAATCCCACATCAGCAGCACTCACAGCATCCTTCTGCCATGCATCACGCAGGGCCGGCCGAGGGCCAGACGCAGGCACAAGTGCACTCTCACCATTCCCAGTACTGCCACATGCAGCAGAACCCCCCACCCTACCACCACCACCACCACTATCACCCTCCCCAGCACATCCAGCACCCCCACCAGTATCACCAACACGTGCCCCACTCCCAGCACGCGGCGCACTCCCAGCACCCGCCGTACATGCAGCACCCCCACGCGCAGCACGCCCACCCCCCTCACCCGCCGCTGCCCCCGCCGCACCCCGGCCACTCGGCTCACCCCCAGCACTCCCAGCACCACCACGGGCCGCCGCCACCGCCCTCCACCTCAGCCAGCACCAAGCCCAAACACAGCGGCATCAGCACCATAGTCTAGGGCTCGCTGACCCGCCTGAGCACTGTAGGTTTCAACAAAGTCACAAAGGCACTTACAGGAAGCAACAGTTCACCTTGTCAGTTTTTACCTAGGCGATTGAACTGAGCTGTGTGAGCTTAAAGGCTGTTACTAAATAAAATCCTTCAAGGTAGCGCAGTCCATACTGGTTTTACTTATCTGCTCCATAGACCCCCACCAGCCCGGTTAGTTCTCACTCCCAAACTGCCTTGAAAACATGCTGCTTGCTGAACACGAGCAAAGCTGTACCTTTTACACCAAACCTTGACAGTTTTACAGGTGTAACAAAAGCTTAGGCTATGAAAAAAAAAAAAAAGGAAAAAAGTGATACAGAACCAAGCGTTGCATTCTTGCTCTTTTATTGTCAATGGGCAAAAAAAATAAGTAGACCTGATATGGTTGATGAAAGTACGTAAGTAAACTTTATATAATATAAATATATACA
>JAOEGS010000403.1:0-34050 GCA_025447755.1 Corythornis vintsioides
GGAATGAGCTGAAACTATACCCATCCCTAGGAAAAAAAAAAATATATAAAAAAATCAAATTATATGCTGGACAGGTCCCCCCCCCCCCCCCCCCCCGCGCACCCTCCCCGCGCACCCTCCCCGCAGTAGCCCGCGCGCGGCTGAGGCGGGATTGAGGGGGGGGGGAGAGGGAGGCGAGGCGGGCGCTTGCGCACTGGGGCCCGCCCTGAGGGTCTGTGGCCGGGGGTGTCGAGTGAAGGGGGGGGGGGACGGGGACGCGGGTCGACCTGGGTCTCTTCACCCCCCCCGCCTTCCCCCGCGGTGTGGGGCTGGCTGAGCGCGTTTGCGGGGTGCCCCCTGCGGCGCCCGGGGGAGGCTGGCGGGGGTTAAGGGCGGCGGGGCAGGCACCGGCGGCGGGGAGGAGCCGCTCCCGCCTGGACGGGGGGTATTTGCAGCCTCGCTCAGCCGCCGTTAACCGCTCGGCCGGCGGAGCGGCGGGGAGCCGCTCAAAGAGTTAACCGCGGCAAGGGGAGAGAGGCGAGTGGATGACAACGTCTTAAAATACAAGTGTTCGCCTGAAAGGGCGTTTCGAAAAGAGCTGTATCTGCAAGTGGTTGCGTGAAAATGCCCCATTGTAAACGTGTCTGCGCGACGGGTACTCGCCAAGCTCACAGCAAAATTAATCCCCTATGAATAAAAAAGCATTGCGTGGAGAGAAAATGAAATAAAAACCTACAGTTGTCTGTGGAGGAGGGCACGTGAGTGGTGGTCTGGTTTTCCTTCAGAAAAGAACAATTACAGGGAAGGAATCCTCGCTAGGAAACCCACTGTAACCTGCCCCTTGTTACTCCTGGGGTGTCTTTCTCAAGTATTTTATCCTCACCCACTCTCCACATCAGATTTGACTAACCTGAAAAGAGATGATGGAGTGGGGATTCATGCTCCCTCGTTACAAGAGGGTAAACAGTGACCAGAGGGGCTGTCAAAATTAGCTTTAGATCCAAAACTTCCAAATCGGGACAAGAAATGAGTGGAGCAGGACGAGCGGCGAGACCTCTGCTGATCGTAGACAGACCTGCCAGAGTAAGAATACAACTTGCTTACTTCTTAATATTGCCAAAATACACGTTATCCCTGAGCTTTGTCATGTACACCCAGAAGAAGCAGCACCAGAAGCTGGTACAACTCGCCATTCATTAGACTCAACGTTTTCACAGAGTCATTAGCTTCAGTGGGTCAATGTCCAAACCAGATTTTCTTCTGGGGCTCAGAAGCTTGTGGAAAAGAAGCTGGCAAGGATCTGTTCTTGTGTGCTGCTTGCTGAAGAAATTACGAGTCGTATCAGAGGCAGTCACTGGATTTCTTTTTTATGGGTAGGGAAGAGCCAAAAAGGAAGGGCTGAAGGAGGGAGGCAGCAGGGTTCCTCTCCAAGGGCTGAATCAGAAAGGTAATTTTGACATTTTTATTTAAATATAAGTTCCTCTGGTGATTTTTTTTTTTAATATACTATAAAATAGCCTCTCAATACTGCAGAAAACATAAGTAGAAATGGACTGTGTTCTGAAAGAACAAAAACCTGCCCCTAAAACGAATTCTACTCTTGCATATTCATTTAATGATATTCCATACTGGTGATGAAGCACTTTGTTTTATGAAGATCTGTGTTTCATACACAGAAATGGGCATGTAAACAAAGGCATATTGTTGTGCTCCTCTTCTGTGCAGCCATGAGCCTCGTGGGCCAGTTAATCCAGTTTTATGGCCAGGTTATACCAGCACTGCAGCACACAGTGGCTGCATCACGACAGATAAAGGTGTAGAGAAAGGGCTGCCTAGATTAAGACTCTGCACAGCTCTAATCCTGCCTATGCTGAATATTCTCCCCCATATCTTCCCATCTCACCCGCAGACTCTTCTCAGACCCACATGCTACTTCTAGTAACCTCCCTGATAGTAGCAGCTTCTCATTGGGAAGAATTTGCTTCCATTACCACACCTGATTTAGCCTTTGCTCCTGCTCTGCACTCTGTGCAGTTAGCTGGACCCATGGCTGCTGATTAAAAGCTGTCTGAAAACAAGTAGTTGCTAATGTTGTTTTGGTTTGGTTTTGGTTTTTTTTGCTGGTAGTTACTAAGCTGCTCTATGGTTTCTAATTGACCCGCTATAAAGATAACTTAATTCTTTTTGGCCAGAGAGGGAGAGCCAGAGCTGCTCTCCCTTCCCAGATAGCTCTGGACCTGTGTCTGCATCCTGTTCTCCAGTTCAGTTTGAATGTATCTCTATCTGATGCCTTCCCCAAGGTGTCATACATCCCCGTGGCTATATATCCAGGAAAGCTGGCCAAATCATTAGTGATGAATAATTTATCAGATAAAATTTTACCTCTATTTCAGTTACGAGTTGTCTGCAAAGAGATTTCTGCAAACTTACTATTTGATGTTACTTGCCTCACGGTGCCCAGCTGCTGTTCTTACTCATTAACAACTTGCTGGAAATACTTGAAATTTGAGATAATTGGACACAAAGATGATAGGAGACCCTGAGCACTCTAGGTCATTTCACAAAAAAACAGATTTCAGTGGGGAGCTGAGTAGTTCGGCTGCAGCCAGCAAGGCTGGGCTCACAATGGTGGTTAAGACACACTCAGATCCTCTGATGAAACGGAGCCCAGAGCAACAAGCGCCTTGCGGGACTGTTGCTGTTCTCTGACTGGACTTGTCAGCCTCGTGGAATCAACTCTTGCAGGAATTTTGCTTTAAAATATTTTCTGGCAGTGGCAAACAATCCAGATCAACACACTTGTAAAGGGAAGGGGTAGTATTTCAGGATCTTGTAAAGCTCTGCGGTGTATCTGTGCCCATTGTTTTGAATTTAATCCTGATACCTCCTAGTTCTTCGCCCTCTTTTGCCTGCTCTACCTGTGCTTGTAACCCCGAATTTTCTACAGTGGCTATATTACCTTCTGAATTTTCTATCTCCTGATAGAATTCATTCAGTTGTGTTTCAGAGACAGTTTTGGTTTTTGGTTGGTTGTTGTTGGGGTTTTTTTGTCGTTAAGGTGGGGAGGCAGAGGACAAAAGAAAGACGAGGTTGCAAGGCAGGGTGCAAAGAAACACAAATTGCAGTACTTAAGCAAAATGGAAGCACATTGGAAGGAAATTCTCCTTTCCCCTCCCCCCCAGCTTTCATGCATAGAGAAATTAAGAGCAAACTTATCTGCTCTGCTCCAATTCCACTGTGCTATTCAGATGCGAATCCCAGATGCTGCTTTTCTCACACAATGTCTCTTCACTCTTACCACATTTTCTTCACATCAGAATGCTCGAGGAGGCCGTTTCTGGAACCATGTCCGCCTCGGCTCTCCCCCTGACCCTCCAGATACTGCAGTGGAGGCTTCTGCCTCAAAACAATTGTTCTTTGCCCTTTATTTGTGCATTCCTCCCCAAAACCTCTCCATTCCTTTCACTTTCAGACCACTCAGATTGTCTCCATTTTATCTAAATTTACCTTTCTATCTCTGTTTACCATTTTTCATGTGTATTACACAGCTTTACACAGAGACCATCAGTCCCTGTTACAGCCTCCATAACAGTTACAGAGGTTACAGTCTCAGTTCTTCAGTGTGCTGTTGGTAGAAACAAGCAAGACAGTCCATGCCTCTAAAAACTTACAATTTAAAGAGATGACAGGCAAAGAAAAAAAAGGAAAAACAGGATTAGTAGCTACATGGTTGAGGAGAAGTGAAGGAAAGCAATATAAAGACCATGCAGTGTCACAGCAGACATCATTACTGGGACTCAGACCTGGGCCTAGGTGCTCTGAGGCTGTGCAGTTCAGCACTGTAACCACAAAGCTGCTTTTCCTTTCTCTCCTGGTGCTGCTCTACACCCTCCTCCTGTTCTAGAGTGTGGAAGAAACAATCCACCCGCCCCCTCGAGGCTTGGGATCCAGCAGCACTGTCTCTTTCCAGCCTTAGGCTCCACGAACCTCCTCAGGGCTCCTTCCTACATACATGCCTTGTGGGTGCTGAGCATGAAGAGCAGGAGAGGAATGATGACTGTCCATTGTAGATACAGGCTGTTGTTTTCTCCTACACACTCCCCTGAACACACTGCTTTCCAGCTCTGCTTCTCACCCTCTTCTGTTGTCTTTGGATTGGGGAAGAGAAAGGATGACCCCAAATCTCTTGTTTCTGAGAACTGTCTCTGATCCTCTGAACCTCCAGCTGATGGAGTCTTGGCAGGAAAGTTGTGCCACCTCATAAATCTCTGTCCCTCCCAGGTGCAGCTAACTGTTTTTTGGAGATAAGTGGAACACAGATGAAAAGAAATTTGGTTTTCATTTTAATATTTAAAAAAACCCAACCCATAATTCAGAACCTTCACACATCCTCAGGAGAGGGACAGGTAATGACTAAGGAGGACACATCTTTTCAGGTGGGTTTTTCAGACTTTCTCACTCTGGTGCTTTGGCCATGCTTTTTCTAGCTCAGTTTTATTGAGTGTTTTTCAACGGTTGTCATCAATGCAGCATCTGAGCACCTCCCAATTTTCATCAATTACATTTTAAAATCACTAACTTAAAATATCAGGAAATCATCATCATGCCTTTTTAGCAATGGTAAACTAAGGCAGAGAATTGTCTTCAGTTGCGTATGTTGGGCAGCCTAAGAAGAGGAGTCCCCAGTTGTCCTGTTAAACTTGTCATCATTGCTCCTTTCCTGGAGGTCCACAGGAGTGGATCCCTCTTTACCTGTCTGTCAAGTTTCCCAAGAGGGACAACATTGGCCCCCTACAACTTGATTCTGCTCTCCTGGGGAGCTGGATTTGCAATTGCCTGAGTCAAACTGCCACTCAGAACTGTCCCAGATCCGTTTCCAGTGGTTTTCTTTGCCTCCTCTTCCTAGCAGAGGGAACCCTGAAAAATCCATGGTTTTGTTGTATTATTAACTAAGACTTAGGCAATAGACACTACAGCAGAGTGCCTGCAGACTGACAGACCCTATGTAGGAGAACAGTTCTGCACCTGTATTAAAGAGAGGGCTGAACTCCTTTTTCCAACCAGTTTCTGACACACTTTCTGTTTGGGAATGCTTTGGTACTGCTTACACGAGGAACCAAATTGTTTTTGACCTCAGTGAAGAGGGGGCCAAGAGGGACACATCTGATGCCTTTTTGCAACCACAAGGTTTTCTGCAGAATAGACACAGCCTGTGAAACAAACACACAGCTGGAGTTAGGGTGCTTTTGAAAACATTGTCTTTATTCTCTACCTCCTTTTCTTCCAGGACAGGCTCTTTGCTTATTCCCTCCTCAGAAAGGGACTTTTCTGGCACACAGCCTAGCCTGGCTGGAGATTAGGGATTCTCTCTGCCCCTTCATCCTTGAATATTTCCTTTTAATTTCACAGTTTCAATTCCAATTGTGTAATTACATTCTGCCTACCCCAAATTCCTCTGTAATTTCAATTGGACACGGTGTCCTTCACTCTCTAGGCAGAACTCTTGCAGTGCTGTGGGGCACTGTTAAAAGGCTGCCACGCTCCACTCTAGTCCCATTTCATGTAAATAGGGAAAGAGAATGGACCTAGATCCCTTTGAACTGAAACTGCTGCTCCATAAGGCAAAACAGGGGTTGCTGTAGAGTGACAAGGCTGTGCTGCCTCATGGCAATACACTGTGCCTCAGTCTGAACAGATCTTTGGAGTCAAAGTCTAAATCTGTCCAGAGGTATTCCTCCCCCACAACAAGATACCCCTTGATCTCAAATAAAGCTATACAGGGATCCCCCAGACTGAATTTCTGTGGCCTGAGAGCATCTGCTTGCAGCATTGGGCATGGCAGAAATGCCATAGTGATTTCATGTAGGTTCAGGGACTTGTGTGGCAATGGGAGGGTACACAGCACAAATGTCTAGTTCAGTAAAATACAAACACAGGCAAATGCCATACTTTTTATGCCCCAACCCTAGTACTGCTGGCAGCCTTTGCTCTGCCAACATCTCCCCTGAAACCCTACCCTGGTGATCACCTGAGTCCCACATCTCGATTTGGTTTATCACTTCAGTGTTGGTGTCTAGTTTACACCAATGTGAAATTATTACTGCTGCTTCTGCCTTCTCTTGCTTTCTGCTTCCTTCCTTGCTGCTGCACAGCTGCTCACTGCCCCTCAGGTGTCAGAGACATTCACTTTGCATATCCCCATCAACTTCTACTGTGGCCTTTGGTGGAAACGTGGGGTGCAGAAGGGGGAGCAGCACGTTTCCATGGGAGAACACTTCTCCTTTGTCACTTCTTTTAGAACAAATTTCCTCTTGTTGTACTGTTCTCTGGAAAGGAGTTGCTCACCTGGTTTCAAGGGAAGCTCCACACAGCTCAGCAAAAAGGAATTTGGTTACTGTAGGAACTGGAATTATTTGATGTTTGATCATCTTCAGTGACAAGCCACATTCTTTCCACCCTGTACACACTGTTGTCAGAGGAACGTGGGGCTGGTTCCATAACTGGTGACAGAGACCTTTACCCAAGCTCTTTGACTTTCAGTGCAGAAGTAGCCCGGGCAGTGTCCCTACCACACAATGATAAATCTTTACCTGAAGTAAACTTCCAGATCCTTGATGGCAGTGCTGTATCTACGTGGAACCTCTGTCACTTTGAATTTTGGTGGGACCTCTGCTTTATATACTCTGCAGCTTTGGTCCCTCTCCCAAGGCATGCCTTTATGCCCACCCCTGTGGTAGCAGACCCAGACTGCAGTTTGCATCTCTGGTAAACAGCATCTAGATTGAGATCAAGTAGACTGTATTTTCGTGTTTCCTTGATTGCCTTATACTGTATAAAAGTGAGTCATTAGGAGGAAACAGAGCATGTAATAACTAGAGTTGGATTTTGTTTGGCTTTGAGCCATAAATCTTAAAGGAAAGAGCCATCATGTTCATCCCCAAGTTTGTCATACGATCAGCAAGGGGCAAGGCAGTAGCATGGGCAAGAAAATGAAACATGTGAAGGTACAAGTGCCAGCGGGGGGAAGTCACTGTTGCTTATTGTCAGTTTTGGTGTGACACAGAAAGTTCAGCTAATCCTCTTAGTTACAGAGACACACGGGTGGGGGGAGATTGTTATCTCAAGCAATTTGCTGGCTCTACTCCTTTTTTCCTTCGAGTTTCTTTTTGCCTAATTGAGCAGCATTTCTTCCTGGGACTGGTTTGCAATAATCCTGGGGCCTCATCTGGGAAAACACTGAAAAGAGAAGCAGGCCGAGTGAGACAGCTACCCATTATTTTCTCTCTTCGGAAAGGTATCGTTTGGTCTGAGGATTAAAAATAAAGATTCAAAGTTAATACAGAACAGTCAGTTGATCAGAGAGAGTGATCGCTCAGAAAGGTGTATCTCAGACGTGATCTAGAAGGATGGGTAGTTAACAGGCATTCAGAAAAGGAGGAGCTTTTCCGAGGTGGAGCAGGGGGAAAGAATTCCACTGGAGTGCATCAGAAATGTGTTGATTCCACTTTCATTGCCAAAGGGATGTATCTGCGGTAAATCTAATCAAGAGTCAAAAGGTGAACAAGAACAATAATAACTGGGAAGGTTTGTTTTTATTTATCCAGGAGATAAGGATTCAACTACAGGAACAGAATGAGAAAAAGGCACCTCTTTTGGAGCAGACAGTTTTTCCACCCACGCTCACTCATCATCGAGGCTTTAATATTCTGTTAATAAGGCTGTTTAACAGTTTATCAGCCCCGAGGCTGGTGATCTTTTCGCAGATACTCTTCCCCGTTGCCACAGGTGTCTTTTTACAAAAGACCTGCATAATTAACGTGGGATGGTCCTGAAGATGTCAGTAGCCAGAAGCCATTCTTCAGTAGATTCCTTAGCATTGTAGTCGGTGATTGGAGCAGGATTGGTGTTACCAGTTGGAGGACACACATTTCCATATGCAGACAGACCCTTAGCGCCTGAAGGCACAAGCCTGTTTCCAGCGCTGTGATCTTACACCACGGGAAAAGCAAGCCTCTGGTTCACAAGCCCTTAGTGACTCAGGCTGGAGGAGTTTGAAATGCTGCTGTTCTCAGCTGCCTGCATGACTAAGGCGCTGGAGACAGCCAACCCCAATGAATGGTGTGTCCACTGCTGCTTCAGCTCGTAGCCTGATGCACTAATGTAAATCTGATTTCAACTGATACCAATTTACTCTGATATCCCGGACTGAGCACTGCAGAAATGAATGATTAAAGTCAAGATTGTATCAATGTATTTTGCTGTGGTAGCTAAAGAATTTATTACCTCTGACTGCGGAGATGGGTTTTCAACCTTTTTTTTTTTTTTTTTTTTAACCTTTTCAGTTAGGGCAGCTAAATCCAACAGAGACTGAAAGTCAGCCATCGGGTGAGGTAGAAAGGGCCAGAGCAGACATCACTCACAAAGCAGCTGTACAATAAATACTATAGTGCTTTTAAGAGAAAAGATGTCCTGCTAGCACAAAGCAAGGAAGTCACCAGTTTGGTACGTGTGTCACACCTAGGCATCCTTTTTGGTTTGACATGAGCAAGTCTCTCTATTCTTGTCTAATCTGGGGCCTTGGAACACCTCCAAGCTCAGATCCAGAGGGGTACCCTGATTTTGTCCCTGTCTGGGTTTGGCACGTTGCACACATGGTGCCTGTCACTGGTTTCCAAAGTAAAACCCCAGGACGAATATAACAAGTTTTTGACTCGGATGCTTGGAGAATTAGGGCCCTGCTGTGTGCTACATCTTGTACCTTCAGGTCACTTTGGTGTGTCTCTAATGCACACCCCCATTACAGATAATAACTGCATTTCCTGATTTCATGTACAGATAGTGAAAATAAATGCATTAAGAAGTGCAATTACCATGTGCTACAGATGCTACAATCTTCAGCTGTTTTCTTTCTTTTATTCCTTTATAGATATCGATACAATTTCCTCAAAGCCAGAATTTGCTTTTCCAAATTAATGATTAGGTTGTGCGGGGGAGCAGGGGCAGGAAGAAGGGACCCTGCACCTGTGCTACACCCGACCAGCACAAAGCACAAAGCAGCCCTTGGCCCACGAGGTCGAGTGCTCCGTGCTGACTGCCCTGGGAGGCTGCAGTGCTCCCAGCAGCACAGAAACTGGTGCATTCATGGATCTGTCTCTTCATGCAGGTCTGCACAGCTAGCCGAGTTGCAGGACTACAGCATGCTCTTTAACCCCAGCAGTGAGCTTTCAGTTTGTAACACTGAAGATCTATGGAAAAAGTAATATATTTTTTTTTCTTTTTAGCTGTAGATAAGCTTCCTGAATCCTACTCTGTAGGAGTCTCAGACCACAGCTCTGACAATGAGATAGCCTTCACAGTTTCAGACTGGGAAGAGATTATAAATGTATAACATGCATACATCATGACTTTTAAAATATTTGCTTTACTAAATATTCTTGTAGTTCTACTTCAGCCATAGCAGTGCTGAATTTCTGTTCATCAGAAAATGTCTAAAACCACTGGAAGAAAGAGACAGCATTGCATCTGAATATCATGAATGAAAAAACATTCACCACTGAATAGGACCATCATATTTCCCCATGGCAGTTCCCTGTCTTCCCCTAATTCCCCCTCCCTTTCCTCTCCCTCCCCAAACACATACACATACACTATGGGAGGAATGACAGCTGTTCTTCATGGAATGACAGCCCAGGGATATTGCATCCTCCCTTAAAAAAAAAAAACAGGCAAGGTACAGAATAAGGTCAGTGAAGGGAGACAAAGGGGTCTCCCAGAGATGGCAAAGGGTAATTTATTGACAGATGAGATAGACGTTACTACAGAAAAATATTAAATGGATTCTTTTCCCCTGTCTTTGGAAGGGAAAAGAAGTGGGAAGGGTTAGGAAGGACAGATGCCAGAAATAGAGACAAATTTCCCAGGAGAGGAAGAAGAAATCCTGAAGGAAATTAGGATCACGACACAGAAAAAAAAAAATTAAATAAAATTAAAATTCAACGCATCTGAAAAGCTACAAAATTCTGTCCTAGAATCCTGTATTGAAACAACAAAAAAGGGCAGGGAAGAAGGAACCCCACCATTATCAGCAGCCTCACTTCAAAGACACTCTCTGTGAGAGAAGGAAGTGCTGGTAAAACAGAGCTCCTGATGAAAAGCCAGTGCTGGAAAAGGGCTGTGAGAAATGACAGAGCTGTGCATGCACCTGACGTCAGCAGTGAGGAAGACTCTGGGAGCACTAATCAAAGGGATGCTGAGGGACCATATGGAGCATGGAGATTTTATTAAGGACAGCAGTAAGACAGGGCTCATATAATGGGAGCAGCCGAGCTCAGGAGGTGGGGAGAAAAGGCCAGGTCTTCTGGTGCAATAAACTGGCATAGTGCTGTCAACTCTGACAGTATGTCAGCTCCTGCTGCAGGGAGACAGCCTGGGTGTGAGGCTTGAAGAGTGCCTGTTATGATACAGTTCATCTGGCCTGGATTCATAACTTTCCCCAGAACAAATCACAGAAGAGGGCTGGAAAAGCCCATGGAACACTGCACTCTGGTTGGGGTTCTGTAACTCCATGGTGTCCCGAGGACACTTCCTAGAACTTGTGATGTTAGAAGGGTTTGTGATTTTCACCTGTCATGGCCAGACTTATGACAGAGGAGTCATCAAGGCACATTTCCACTAAGAGAAAAGCAGCAGCAGAAGAGAAAATTGCAGGAGGACAGATCATTTACCTTCCCAAGCAGGAACAGATGTAAGCCACACAGTATTTTATTTTGCTCCTTTGTGCAAAGAACGTGTTTTTTAGAGTGTGTAACATGGTAGAATAAGAGAATTAGGAAGACTGTGTGTCCACTGTAATGTGCTACATGCACTGGCTTTCTAATCCAGTCACTGCCTGCATAAATCTTGGCAAGACATTCCCCTCAGAGCAGGTTCTTCTGCCAGTGCTAATGCCACCTGAAATCATGATATCCCTCCCATCCAGCACAAACCCTGGCCTTACAAGATGATCTTACCGTGCAAAAGTCACTGCCCTGCCCTGTGCTGTCAGCTGACTGCCTTCCAAGCCAGAAGTCAGGTTAAGAAGTGACAGGATCCATACTAAACATAGGGATTAAATGATCTAGATGGGGAGCATTCATCCCAACTCCATGATTGCCACACTCAATGGGGAATAATAGCCAGTCTACACTGGATTTGAAGCTTTGATACTCCAGAGGCATTTGCAATCTTTTGAGCCTTGGGAGAGTGAGTAGCACAAAGGAAAAAGCAAAGCTGGTGCTTTGCCGAATTTCACAGTGAAATGCTAAGGAAGTGTTAAATGCAGGAGAACGTTGGTAGTTCAGGGGGTGATTTAGCCTAGCTTTGGGCTAGAAGGCTGCAGCATGCTGGAATGCAATCTGCCAGGCAGAGCCAGAACCAATCTGATTGTTTCTGAATCATTTCTCAAACAGAAAATCATAGGTAGAACTGCCAGTTTTGCCAGGAATGTATGCCCCATCCATGGGGTGACCTGCATTTATATTCGAAACCACCTGCCTGCACCACCACTGCGTGACCCAGGTCCTGCAGACAAGCCAGGCACTGAAATTCAGTGTAGCATAGCTGGGGATATTCAGGGACTCACATGCCCCAGCGACCCTGCAGTTCTCTGCTAGGTACCTGGCTTCCTTCTACAGTGCACTCACTGCCCGAGCACTGCCAGGGTGAATGGGGAATCTCTGCAGAAAATAAATAAGAAACACCAAAGATTGGGTCTGCTGCAGCCTTCAGGCAGTGCTACACCCTGGTGTAGCTGAGGACTCTCACTGAGGTATTGCCTTGCCTTGTTTGTTTTTATCTTGGAGCCAGTGATACCAGTGGCCACAGGGTAGTCATTAACACCATGCCCCCACCTCTACAAAAGGATAAAAATCAAGTTGAACTTACAAGCCCCATACCCATGCCATTGCTAGATCTGAAAGAAGAAATATGTCGGTGTCCTGGAGGCTGGGGAAGGCAAGACAAGGGAAATGGGAGCACCACTGCTGGCAACAGTCTGCCTGGATTATAACATATAGACTGGATTATCATGGATAAACACGAAACTGCAACAAAGCACTGCTTCCCAGTCTGTGCTCACACCAGCCTTATCCACAGGCAAGACACAGCCCAGAAGCAGCAGGTGACAAAAAGCAGAATGACCTTTATCAACCCAGTGTTGAAGCCATCTCAGGAGTTAGCACTTAACTCCCCGAGAGAACCTGAACCCATGCCCAAAGCAGCATCAGGCTTTTTTTTCCCTGTTGCTGTTGGTTATTCTGGAGTGAATTATTATTATTTACATATTCTTTGGGCCAAGACAGAGCACAACTTTGCAGGTTAGCAGTCAGGAAACACGACTTGGGAGTGGAAAACCCTGCCCTGCTGAACGCTTAACTCTTTCACATCGTGTTTTCTCTGCAGAAAGCCCTGAAGCTTAGCCTGCTCCTCTCAGGTGATCACCTTAATCACCAGTTTGGAGCCCTGCATGTGCTCTCTGGAGGCCAGCGAGTGTTTAATTGTGCCACACAGAGCCAGTGACTGGAGGGAGAATGACTTTGTTAGCAGGATGGATTTAGCCTCATCTTTTGAAATTTCCTGCAGCCTTCCTCTGCTGCAGTATTCGTGTACAGGTCTGGGCTCAGTTTCTGGGTCTCAAACACAGCCACAGAGGCAACAGTTTTCTCCCAGACTCTGTCTGTTTTGGTAATTTAATTTGTAAGTCTTTTTGGGTGAGAACATCTTGGATTGTGCTGCGTGCAGTGTATACTGCAGTGGGGTCCTGGTGCTGGTTAAGACCACTGGGTACTAATGGAAGAATAGTAAATAACTATATTCTAATACAGTAAATAGTATAGTAATAGTAAATAAAATAGTATTGTAACTATATTCTAAATAACTATATTTAGGCTATTATAAAGCCCAATAAGATGCTCAAAAATAAAAGGTGAACATGAATATCAGACATGAGACTCTGCACAAAGGGCAGGGAAAGCAGAGCCTCTCCCTGCAGCCAGGTTCTCTGGCAGAGCTCTCCCCAGCATTACAACAGGCAGAGGTGGCCACGCTGTTCTCTGATGGTTTGTGGTCCTGGAGGTAACAGTTTTAATCTGTTGTTTAAAAACAACAGTGTAAACCTCTTGCTCTTTGTGTGGCTCAGAAAGTGTAACAGTTCTTGAGGAAAAGGGAAAAAAAAAAAGAGCTGAAGGCAAACAAATTTCTGATCCTGTTTCCCCATGTATAAATAGAGGTTCTGTTCTCTATAAACCTCAATAACCAACACAAAAAATTATCTGTCATCTTCAGATAGAAAATGCCCATTTTTTAAATGTAACAGAAATATTTGTAATGTTCTCTACCTTTTTTTTTTTTGCAACGAAAAGCTATGATTGTTTTTGCAAAATAGAGACTATTTCGCTGAAAAATTCTAGGAAAAAAAAATTCTACTTAGCAGTAGCATTAAAGCCCTTGAATTGGGCCACATTCTGCTGCCAGTGCTGTTTTGGGGACACTTGGAAAATATTTTGAGCAGCAGGGAAGAACAGTGATTACCACTACACAGTCTCTCAATGGTGTGAATATTGTAGGTTATTTTCCCTTTGACTGCTTATGGCCTATTCACAGTATAATCACACCAAATCAGGTTATAACATGGCTTTTTTTTTTTCTCTCTGTGTGTATGAAAATAGGATCTAGAATATTTTTTTTGACCGTAGCTCCCCTTGAAAGGTAAGGAATTTTCAGGCACTAAGCAAGGATGACCCCTTCTTCAAGGCATTTGTAACTGAGGGAGAGACAAGGAGAAAGGTGACTGGGAAAATAATAGGCAATTTATTTACCATTTCTATACACTGGCAATAGGTAGCATGGCAAAGAAATGGATTCCCTGCCACCTACTCTCTTGGCACCAGTAATCAGGACTGAGCAACTGCTACAGGGGCACAACCCCCCCACAACCTGAGGGTTTAATGCCTTATTGTGAAGAGGTCTACAGGGAGATTGCTGAACTAACCCAGTGGAAACACCCATGGAGAGGGTAGCACAAATCTGGATAACCAGAGGTACCAGTTGCACCTTGCCACAGCTGAAGCTTAGCTGTTGTCATTAGGACTGGGAATATTGTTGGATACCAGTGGGGCCAAAATATTACCAGTCCCTTCTGCTGAGGCATGATGAATCCCACTGACTGGGGGGGAAAGTGTGTGGCCCTAGGACTTGGCAGCCAGACTGCAGACTGTCCTGCTGCAACTTGTGATGTTAGCTGAATTAGAGGGACCAGCACCCATTGTTCCAGGGGCTGGAGAACCTCTTCCCACAGAGCTGCATCTCTGGGAGGTGATTTGGGAACCTGTACACTTCTGACCTGTAATAAAGGGAGCTGAGGGGATGTGGAAACCCTTAGCATTAGCCATAAAGACAGGCTGAAATTGTATTACTTTCCAAGAGGTCCTTCAGATTTAGCACTATACACCCCACAGGATAAAAACTAGGGGAGAACCTCAGGTAAAGGAAATGTAAAGGAGCCAGCCCATCTTTGTGCAAAAGAGAAAAGCAAAGGGGAAATCAGAAAATACCCTCAGTTACTACTGAGCAGCAAAAGAGGATGGAAAATTTTTCAGAGAAGGGGCTCTCTGTCAGTTCAATGGGCAGCAGCTGCACAGGTTTCTCTCATTCACTGCTCATGAGAGGGCTGTGGGACCTGTGTCAGAACGTGGAGTGACACCAGTTTAAAAGGGATGTGAGATCAGGGATATACCCAAACCTGTCAGCACTAAACCTAGACCACGAGTGAGGCAGGCAGCTAGAGTGGGAGCTTGCTTCAGTGGCAGGACTAGCAGCCACTGCTCCCAGTCCTCAGAATCCCAGTCTGCAGGTGGTGGGCACAGTTAATGATTGCTGCCTCACAACATTCCCCATTGTCCTCTCCTCCCAGCTATTGATGGGAGGAGAGGACACTTCCACAGGACAGCTTCAGCTTAGCAAACAGTTAAGTTTTTATGGCAGGTGTTAAAGGGAAAATTACAAACCACCCACTGGTCAGGGTTCTGATTAATGGTCAGACAATCTGCCTGAATTTGCTTTTAGGTTCCTGGAATATACTGGGTATGGAAGCATTGAAGGCTCAGTCATGGGTGGACTCGTCGTGGGGAAAATGGGAACAGGGACAGTGGCCTCTTTGCCCCACAGTTTGCCTCCTACAAATGCTTTTCTGACTGCTAATCTGTTGCAAACAGCTGGTCCTTTACCCCACAGCAAGCTAGTTGATATTCCACAATACAAATTACCTCCTGATGCTATTTGTCCTGTTGCTGGAAGAATCATTGTCACGTCTCATTTCCCATACCATCCTCCTTTATGGCCAGTAAAGAAATGGAATGGCAAATAGCAACTAACAAGAGAGCCTTGAACACTGAACTGCTCATTGCAGCTGTTCTAAGTATGACAATATAAATGAGTTTTCTTAATTAACAGTCCCCTGTGCTGAACCAACACTGTCAGGATGCTTTGGTGTGGCATTCAGGAGATCAGGTGAGATTTCAACACCCGTCCCTTGGAAAATGCTGTATCACTCTGCAGAACTTTTGAGGGAATGGAACATGGGAAACTGGATTCTGTGGGAGTGAAATTAATCGTTCCTGAGGCTTGGATACAATCCAAGACCTAGGTCTTCTTTCCCTCTCCCTATAAATTGTTGAACTCCTGTACAAATCTGAGAGCTGTCGTTCAGTGTCCATGCTATGGAAAGTAGCCACCTAGAAAATACACTCAGCATTCCCTGCAACTTTGGTAATGCTTTATATGGTAAAGTGTTATCACTGGAGATCATGTTGACAACTTTTAAAAAGTCAAAAGCCTTCATGTGTCAGATATTCTATCCCTCACTCTGGGGTACCTGGCATGGTGTCACACAAACGCTGATGCACTGTGCAATGATTACACAAACCACAGAAGCTGTAGCCTCCAGGACACTCTTTACTCAGTTTGAGAGTTTGAGCAGCTAGCTCTGTTTATAAGATAGGGACAAGCCCTAGACAAGAGGATCTGAGTTTGGATTCCTAAATCCTTTTCAGGCAGTAGAAAAACAGGCTGATTTTCATTGATGTTCAACGTTTTATCAGCCCCAAATAACTCCAATACCTTTTCAGAAATGAGTAGTGAACTTCAGGGGAAGAAAAAGCTCTCTCAGAATATAATAGAATAGTTTTCTTGGGTCTGTTCTCATGCTTTTAAAGCTTTAAAAGAATATATATTAAAAAATATATGTCTAAGGGGAAGTATTGATGAGCAGCAGTTTCAAGCAAGAGCTGAATTTCCTAGCATGCTCCAGGCTGAAATCTCTGAAAAGCAAAAATGCTCACTTGCAAGCTATCTCCACAGCCCAGATCAGCAGGCAGCAATTAGTTTCTCAGGCACTCACTCTTCTTTCCATCTTCCTGATGGATATTTCATCTGAGTTTATGCTCTCCTCCTTTGCCTTCTCTTCACCTCCCTGCCTCCCTTTCCAAGAAGGCTATGATCTGTCACAGATTCTCAATGGACAAGACCTATACATCCCATCACAACACTGTCATAGGCAGTTAGGTTAGACAGGACAGGATGAAAAGCAGTTTGGAAGGGAGAGAAGCCGTCATGCTTCAGGGCATAGACTTGAACTCTACCCAAGGAAGAGAGATGAAAGAGGGCTTTGGGCCAGGCAGGGAGAAAATTTTACTCAGGGCAGGTTATTCTGTAATTACCCACTTAAACCTTCTTTATACCTTCTAAGATGCATCTGGTTCTGGCCAACATCAGAGACAGGGGTGGATCCCTGGTCTGATCTAGGAGGGGAATGAGTTTCTCCATTCTTTTTGCTGGTGCACTTAGAACATTTTCTGCAGCCACAATGAAATCCCTTTCCAAGCATAACCCTTGCTCTGCCACTGCTAGCCAAAACTCCTTCCCCTAGCCCCGTCCTTCACACTTCCACCAGCAATACAGAGGGAAGCCAGTACAAAGCCAGGTCAAGATGATAAGAACAAAGCCTTGAAGACTGCTCTTAGATACCAGCTTTACTTCAACAGAGGAGGAAATTTTCAAAGAGGTGAACTCTTTCTGTCTCTCTCTCAGGCAGGAGTCTCCTGGGAGGAGAAGAAAACAGCTTTCATTTTAGCGAGTCATGATATTTATGGCCCTTTTATGGGTTTTGTTTGAAAATATAAAAGTAGATGGACTTAAATCTGTTTCAAAAGAGAGGAGATGGGAAGGGGAGAGACAGAGCATATGAAGGGCACATGGGTCTGAATCATCTGCCCACGTTCAAAAGAAAATCAAACACCTTCTTTGTTTTAATATGGACCCCTTCTGCCAGTCATAAGGAGAATGCCTGACCTTTCTTGCATAGACTCTTTTGTCCCTAATGACTTACAAATTTTGTATGTACACTACCACCAAGAACACTCACCTTGGGATGAAACATGACAACTATTAAATTATGCAACTGCAGCACCATGCAACAGTTCAGGTGTGACTGCTCCCAGGAAGCAAGACTTTCAGATCACGTCTCCTGCAGAACTGAAAGCTTTACTCTGTATTCCTGAGGGGCAACTGTCAGCTTCTGCTTGCTCACATACCAGAGTCTCATGTGGGCTTTTATCCATCCTATTTGTGGTGTCTGTTCAGCAATTGAGGTTGCACCCTTTTGAGGGCCTGCTGCTTTTCATATGTGGAATCTCCTCTGACCCTTTGCCTCTAGGCAACGCTTTTGATCCAATTCACAGACTGAGGAGCACATGTCTTGCAAAATTATTGAGGGAGGGAAGTTTAACTTGAAGAACTGGGGTTTGCATGTAGTTTTGAACGTAGTTAGGCCTGTGGTCACTTTGTCTGCTCTGGGAATGAACCTTCACAGGTTGTGACAGCTACTGGGAAATTTCTGTGAGCAAAATATATAAAGCTGCCCATTAACTGGTAGTTTCATAAAGGCTATTGTGGCTTCACGTGGTTCTCCCCTCCAGCAAGGAGGAAGATATGTTCTGCCAAACTAACTTTTGTCTGGGTCTGAGTTCAGTATGCAGTCACTGCAGAGATCAAGTTGCTGGGATGGTCCATGAAGGTGGAGCAGTCACACAGTCTAACACCAGCTGATGTGCACTGCTTCTTTCTGTGACAGGGTGCCCTGCAATAATGAAATGGAGAGATCACAGAGGCAAATCTCTGAAACTAGGCACGTTCCTGGCAGGATGTGAGCTGACATACACAGCTGTCTGGCCAGCTGTAAACAGGTCTTGCCACTGTGGTATTTTCTAATATCACTCAGAAGTCTGAAAAGACCCATAAGTCTTTGAGCTCCAGGTAGATGCTGTTGGTAGTTGGGTGATGCTATAAGAAGGAGCAGTTCCTTTAAATGTTTCTGTCTCCTATCACCTCCATCCTGGTTCAGTTTTATGCCCACACACATGCCCTTCTGACTGGAGTCATCCTTCCTTTCATGGTTACTTGTGCAGAGACCTTGGTAAGTTTGAATCAGGATTTAAGATTTATTGATCTGGCCTTGTCCCTTCTCTGGTTTGTTCTTGATTTAATTTAATGACCATAAAGCATTCAGGCATGTTGGCATGAAGGGTGAACTAGAAAAAAAGAAGTGATTGATCAACTGTTTGATTGATCAATCAATGGATTGATTATGTAGAGACACAGTTAACAATGAAGCTAGTTTTCCATTACACCCATTTGTGTCTCCAGGGCTTACACACCTTAACTAAAAGTAAACCAGTGTGTCTGTAGGTACAAGTCATATGTGGAAGCAGTCACACTCTTGTGTAGGGATTACATTTATCTATTTTAAAGATACACACAACTTTCCAACACAGTTTGGAGGGGAAGGTTCACAGCACAGACAGGACATCACTTCTCTGGCTCTGCAAACTGGTTTTCACACTGCCACACCTGGATAGATATCCCAACATTTGCTTTGACCTGCTGGCCACGGGATGAACTGAATTTATATAGTTGCCTGCTTTTATAAGTCACAAAGATTTTTTTTTTCCCTTTAGGGCGCTCTGTGTGTGTGTGTGTGTGTGTGTGTGTGTGTGTGTGCACCCTGTCACATGAAAATGTACACACTCAGAAGCTACTGAAGGATAACAGGGGGATGATGGAAGCAACATGGAATCAGCTCCTGAATATATTGGAAAGTAGAGAAGAGCCAAAGTCACTCTAGGAAAAAAGACAAATGATTCTTCTATGTAAACAAAAATTCTGGTCCTAGGGGTAGCAAAAGAAACAGGGTGTTCATTTAAGTAGATAATGCTGGTGCTGGCAGTATACAACCTAAATACATGTACTTTGAACCCCTCTCCTTTTTTTTTTTTTACATCAAGAACAATATAACAAATCTTATTGGCATTTGAATTGTTACTCCCAGGCAAATAAATTAGCACCTTGCTCTGATAGCTGGGGCACTTCACACACCATTGAGAGCTGTGCTCCCACCTTTCTAGAGAACTGTTGATTTGTTAGAAACTGTTCCAATTTGGGGAATTTTTTTCACAATTAGAAAAGCCAGAGATTCAACCCACTTTCATTCTCCTAAATGACAAGGGAAATACCAAAGAATAGGTAGGTAGCTCTCAAAAAGACTGTGCATGCTCATCTGTGAGCCCTCCACTGTATTCATCACATGCTTTTTGCATTTCTGTTGGATTATCTATAAATGTAGGAAGGTCATGGATGCTGTGTTTTCATGTTGTAGCATCTACACTGAATGCATTCCAGCTAAAGCCTTTAAGGAAAAGCAGGCAATGCAACATAACCATCCTCAAGTAAAACTCGTGTCTCATAATTCACCTGGCTCTCCACTACAGCTAATGTGCTCACATTTCTCAAGGAGCTGTAAAAGAAGGATGGTGCTATACTCCTTTTAAAATTATCCAGTCTAAAATAGTGTTGCATGCAATAAATCAAATTGCCCTGAAAATCCTGGATGGGGGGAAATGGGCCATGGCCCCACACCTCTCAGTATTACAATGTGGAATACAGTTGTTACACTAGCAAAACTGATTTCTGGCACATTTCCACTTCCTTCTAAACTTCCTTCTGACACATCGAATTCCCAGTCTCACACAGATGTCATTTTATCCTCTGTGTCCCACTAATGTCTCTCACCCTTTCCCTTTCTCACAGTTCCCTTCACATTTCTCACAAACCTGTAACTGTCTATATGCCACCATCTCCTTCCTTCCCAGAGCCTGCCCCATAACCTTCCCCCAGATTTGTATCCATCTAAACAAAATTATCATTTTGCATTAGCCTCTTTGGCTTTCACACATATCTTACTGTTTCTGTCCAGTGTAGGTGCCCTTCTAAATTTGCCTGTTGTTTTCACATCTCTTTTTGAACACTTAGCTCTCCAGCTTTCATCTCTTCTTACTTCACTCAGACCAACAACAAATGGGTTTATCTCTCAGGTGTACCTCCTTAACTTACTTGTTTTGCACATGCTCTGAGTTTCTATGTCATTCAAAGGATGTTAAGGAAACAGCAGCAGCAATGAGGGGCTGGCTGTGAAGAAAATGCAGGACTTAATGAGACTGGGAGACTGAGCACTAAGATGACAGATGAAATTCAAGGGTAATAAATATAAAGCATTACACATAAGAAAACATAGCATATAAAATTATGATCTTGGAGCTGACCATTGCAATCCAGAAACAAGGCTTTGTGGATATAATAAATAGCTCAATGAAAATAGCACCTCAGTGCTAAGCAACAGCCAAAAAAGCATGCAAAGTGTTAAAGAGTTAGTAGGCAAGGAACAGAGGGTGCTACAGCAAAAACCCCTGCCACACCTTCACCCTGAATACTGTGTGAGGATTTGGCCCCTCATCTCAAATGTGACAAAGCAGGAGTTGAAGGGGTGTGGAGAATGGACATGATAATCAGAGGTGTGGAGCAGCTCCCATAGAGGAATGAGTAACTCGAGGTGAAGAACAAGAGAGCTGAGGACAGGGCATAATCATAGAGGGGAGTAAAATCTCGTGGGGCATGTGTGTACTAACTAAAGATTATATTGGAATTAAAGAGGCTAATGGACAGGGGTTCAGAACAGGCAAAAAGAAGATGGCTTAGCATTCAGTGGAGAGTAAGTTGTGGGACTTCTTGCCACAAGAGATCACAGAGGCTAGAAGGGACAAGGCTATAATGGCTATAATTCAAAAATGACTAGGCACCTCCATAGAAGGAAAATCTATCAAGGGCTATTAAATACAAAAATATCACATGTGGCTCAGGAAGTCCTTGAGTTGCAAATGATTACAAGCTGGAACATCATGCTGGGAAAATATCACTTATATCACTGCTCTTATATTCTTCCCTAGGTATTCACTGTTGTTCTCTGTCAGACACAGGATATTGAGCCAGGTGGACCTTTGGTCTGACCCCATACAGCCTCTCTGATGTTCCTGTGTTTATATTCTTAACTGACTGTATGGATGCTCCTTGCACTTTCACCTTCCACTATGCAATGCCAAAAAATCCCCTCCTGCGTGCAGCAGCAAACTGGCAAAAATATCAGTCCCAGTGCATCTCTGCTGAAAAATCCTTCCTAGATACATTTGTGTACTTCCATACTCTTTTAATCTAGTGTCAGACCAGTGTCATTGCTGAAAAACCATCCACTCTGCAGCTCTGGTCACCTGAAACAATCTGTGCAGATCTCTCCCCTTTCACTGCTTCCCTATCTCCTTCTAAATTCTCATCTTAAAACCCGACTTTGTAGCCTGCCTTCAACCTCTCCATTTCTGTCTCTCCTGGTTATTGGTCTTATGACTGAATGCTTTAATATTTTCACCATGCAAGGTCTTTATGTCACTGTTTCATGTAATTTATACCTGTGAGCTGGAGCCTTTCCCATCTCGCTTTCAAGCACAGGCCGTACACTGAATGGAGTCCAAAATGATCCCCACCCCCTTATTGCTTTGGGGGTTTGGCTTTATTAACAAGGATATAAGCAATAAGAAAATAAAGTTCAGCTATTTCTAAAGCTTCTCCCTCATGACTGCTCAGCCAGAATCTTAGATGGCCTCTCCCCAGCAAACCATTTTTATCTGCCTTTTACAAAAGTGAACTAATAAGCCACCTACCTCAGTGAGTCAGCAGAACCTACTTAACCCTTTCCCAAAAGGGTCAAAACTCACTATCAGAATGGTTTGGCTCAGGCTTGTTATAGAACCATATTCTGTCCCTCGGTCTTGAATAATTTATTTGTGCAGCAGACCTAGATTACTGTTTAAATCAAAATGCTACCCAAACAAAGGCTGTGCTGTACAGTGCAAAATGAAACCAATTACTACATCATAGAAAGCTCATCTTTTACAGTGCAAGATGCCCCCTACAGTACTGCAGAGGATAGGCATTGCTGGTGAGAACAGCAGCCAGCCATAGGAACAGGGAGATTTTTCAGAGGGAAACAGCTTTTATGATTAAAAAAAAAAAAAAAAGTAAATTCAGTGTGAGAAGGTATTGTACATGTCCGATTCCATCCACTGAAATTTAAGACCACTTCTAAACTGAAATTAAAATGCATGTGCAGAATTGTTTTCCACACAGCAACTTTGCCACGGATGAAGAGGAAAATGCCCATCCTAAAACACACTGCAGAAATGTAATCTAAAATCTCACAATACGGATCAAAGCCTGGAATTCCACTACTTAAAAAAATACAACTCACAAAAGTATGAAGAAACAAGGGATGCATTGTATTATATATTACATTGCAGTGGAAGTGCATGATGAGCCTTTTAGCATTTCTGGATGCCTGAAGAAGACTGTATTCCTTATGCACTTCAAAAATGTAATCTCAGTTTACTCAAAAAAAAACCCCAACCAAAACCAACCCAACCAACACACACAAGTAAAATATGTTCTTTCTCTTATTTTTCTACCCGTTATTGTTCAATCACCTGATTTTGAGACTCCATTCACCTGACAATAAGTAGCTATCATTTACCCTAGTCCTGGCTGACAAAAAGAGTCATCTTTATGTTCAGAGAAGCAGGGATAATGTCTAATCAGTGAGTTATAGTTGAGAGAAATGATTCTAAGTTTAGGAAAATTGGCAGCTGCATTTTGTTATCAGCAACCATTATTTAGATGGCATTGCTGATGTGCGTGGCATCATACAGACAAGGACAAAGACCAGACCCTCACCCTGTGGAGCTTGCTGTCTTGTATTACACAATTAAAATAGGGAGAGGTAATAGCATAATACTACAGTGAGCTCCAAGCCTTGCAGGGGGATGGAGAAGAGATGACAAGAAAACAAGACAAAACTTCCTGTGAGAGAGCAACACTGCATCATCCCTCCAGGGCTGCTCTTACACTTGGCTCTGCCAGAGGGTTTGCTGTTTCAAAATACAGGTTGTACAGAAGAGAAAACAGGTAATTCCAGAGCAGAAATCAGGAGAAACTGGCTTAGATGGTTATAAGAAAGAAGTGGAGGATGTCACTGGTGATAAGGAGTTGGGTGCTTTGATGCACCAGTGCCACAATGTGGTACAGGCTGCACAAGCCATGCTGTGGCAGGTCTGACAGGTCACCCTGGGTCATCAAGCTCACGAGGCTCTGCAGGGCATGGAAAGACCCAAGCTTAGTTAACATGAGGACTGTGCTCCTTCCACTCACTCCAAAAACTGGGCTCCGTGGCTCATGATACAGACAACACATTAAGTGTAACACGTCAACTAAAATGATCATCTAAAAACAAGCTGCCAAGTCCCACATTCAACAGACATACAACGTGTCCTTAGGTAGGTGGTGCCTTCCACCACCACTTCACTTATACATCATTTTATTATGAGGTCAGTTTGTGTAGCACTCTTTTCTTTTAAGGCAATCATGTTGAAAATTAACACCTGATAATCTGACTATAGACATAAAATCACAGTCTTAGCTGAGCTGTATATATAAAACAAACAGAAAGTTCAGAAACCCAGTCTAACATAACACTACCACTAACCCTAACTCTTGTCTCTTTAGCTACAGAACATACCTTTTAGATGGCTGCTAATATTACTGCGTTTCCCTTTGTTGACCCAAAGTTATTAGCAGGAAACAACCATACTGGAGCAGAAATAACTCTAATAGGAAACAGTGTTACCATAGGATTACATTCATTATTGCATTGAATTTCTAAAAAGAAGAAGGCATCTTTTTTTTCTTTTTCTATTATTTCACTTTGTTTCTGCTAGTTGGTGAAGTAAAACAGTGTATGTATTCTCCTAAACTGTCTTACCACTCCTAAGACTGGTGCAGAAAATGGAGCCTACCTGCCAGTATCTTCTCAGTGGTATAAAGTAACACTGATTAAGAGGAACATTCTTCAAGTTTCTAGGAAAGGCTGTTGGCTTCTTCCATTTATGATCAAAAAGATCCTAGAAAAAAATATGTCCAGTCTTTAATGAGACTAGGAAATTGAAATAACCAAAATGTGATGTGATTGGTCTTTTGAATTGAGGTGCTTTTGCTTGCTTTTGCTGCGGAGACATCGTTTGGCTCCTAACAGCTTCTAACATTGTGTTCCTACATACATTGATCATTTAATACTAGCATCTTCTTTCTGACAAACCACAAACACTTCCAAAACTTGACCTCTTCCCTTCATCGCTTTTGATTAAGAAAAGAACTATCTGCAGGAAATGCCCTACAAACCACAAAGGATTATCAGAAATATAATGATGAGTGATTCAGGGACTCTGTGCCTCTGCTTGTGTTCCTATAATCTGCTCTTGGTCACTCTTCCCTTCGCCGCCGGAGCTTTTCCGTCGTTTCTTCTAGGCGGCTTCTCCAGGCGGCGATGACGGCGTCGTCATCCAGCTCCTCTTCCTCTTCCTTACGCATTCTGCGCCTGTACTGAGAGGACTGTCTGCATGCAAATCTTTCCTCACGTTGTTCCACCTTTGCCTCCTTCTTTCCATCCTCATCAGACTTTGAAAAGCTCTGGGTGAACTTCCTCTTAGCTCCAAATTCTGACATGTCTGACCTGGCCTCCTCTTCACACGCTTCCACATGGTGAGACCTAACTCGACTCTGGGGAGATGCTTCAGGGGGTTCAGAGTCAAAGGACGGTTCAGGTGTTCGGCTGAAAACATGCAGCTCTGGGCTCTTTTCTCTGGAACTTGTCTCACTGATTCTTGACCTCGTGTATTTATACATCTTCTTGTCCTCTTTTTCAGAAGCAGAGGAGAACCTTGACATGGTTCTCAGGGAGTCTCCTTCTGACTCGTAGGAAGAACAGCTGTCTAGCTCATCTCTTTGGGACCTGGAAAATCGGTAACTGCATGTTTCAGAATCCATCTCTCTAACTTTGGATGATCTGCTGTATTTCTCTCTAGCCTTCTCACTTTGATCATAGTATGATGGTGGTTCTCTTTCGGCCTTCAGGCCACTGAGCCACTTGGTAATATCAGTCTCTGACTTTGGTGCCCCTGTATTTGCCGGCTGACCTGGATCAGTTCTGTCAAGATCTGTTTGCAAGGGGTGCCTCCGGCTGCTTGTTGTACTCGCTCTGTCATCTTCTAGTTCATCTTCCTCTCCTTTGGTCGTCTTCTTTTTAAATAAAGTGCTGCGTTTATTGTCTCTGATCACCTTCTCAATTTGATAATCTGTCATTTTCTCTCTCATTTCCATTTGCATCTCCTTCTCCTTCCTCCTGAGTTTCTTTAGGTCAATGTCATCAGCAAAGAGGCTGTACAGTGGCTTGCTCGTCTGTGCTGTCTTCATGTTTGAATTAGTCCCTTCTGTCCTTGTGCTCACTGAAGTATTGCAAGACAGGACAGACTGAGTCTCAGCCCTGTGCATGTCGTGCTGGCGAAGCTGAGAGGCAGGAAGAGATGAACCACTCTGAGCACTGAGAAGAGAAACCTTATCATCATCCACACGCCTGCCAAGGTCTCCTGACATGAAGCTGGAGGCCACTGCAGATGATGGACGGGACAGCATCATGATCTCATTTTGCTTCTGAGCAATGGTTTCACTGACCACGTTAGCAATCCAGTTCTGAATGCTTGCCATGGATATTGTGTCACCTGGGCCAACTGGAAGATTGGGGAGGGGCGTACTTGGCATCTGAGGTTGCACTGCCCCTGTGCTACTTCTGGTCTGTGATAATGATGAATGATTTGTCTGCATGCTCAGTGCAGAAGCTGCATCCTCAGCACTGCTTGCAGAAGGCACTGAGGGCCAGAAAGCTGACAGCGGGATACTCCCACTCATCACGCTGCCTGTCTCCCAGCTGCACATGGACTGGCTTTCTTCTAAAATTTTCTTGGAACGTTCAAGGAGCTCTGCACGCCTCTGCTTCTTTTTAGCTGAAGCAGAATCCTCACTTTTGGCAAATTCCACAAATTCCTCCTTGCTTTCACTGCCCACTTTCTTCTGCCGCTTCATCTTCCAGGCCTGGTAAGCAGTCAGGTTAATATCTGACAAACTCTTTCCTTCTGTCCCCTCCCCACCTGCCTGGCTGCCATCTTCTGCTGGAGATGGTACAGAAGATGATGATGAATGTTCTAAATCCTTCTTGTGAAACCCAAACTGGATCCTCTTCACCTTCCACCTTTCTAGAGGAGTCAAGTGGTCTTTGTTTTTTTGGCAGAAATTGTAAAAGGAGCTTCTTTCTGAAAACACGCTCTCTTCATCCACATCCCTCTCCTTTCTTCCTGTCTCTGGGGATTGTCTCTCCCTGCAATTTTTATTCTTAAAATAATACCTCTGAGCAGCTTCCTTCTCAATCTCCAGAAGCCTCTGGTTCCACATGTCCCAAGTGCTCTCTGAAGACGTAGAGTCCGTGCGACTCCTCCTCATCCTGCTGGAGCTACTGGCTTCCAGCTGTTGTTTTAGGGTTCGAATCTCAAAACTGCTCACACTTTCAACATCACTGAATACCCCTGATGGGTAAGGTCTTCCTCCCACGCTGGAATCTCCATCCTCCTCCCTGGGTGGACCCTCCATTTGGTATTTCTCATTTCTGCGCTGCCAGTCATAGATCCTCTGTTCCACATCCTCTTCAGACTGTTCCCCTTCCTGACCCAGAAGCCTTGGAGATGTTCCTTCACTGTTAACTCCTGGTTCCTTTGCAGGCATGCCTTGTTTCTTCCTCCACTCCTCATATAACTGCTCCTCTTCCTCCTCACTGATGAGGGTGGAGTGTTTGGAAACGGAGCTAGTTTTTCCCACTGATGAAGAGCTCATAAGACTGCCCAGCAGGCTGCTGGTGTCCTCTTCTTCTACTATGATGGAGTGGGCTTTGGCTCCCACAATGCTTTCTGAGTCTCCAGCTCCAGACAGCTGGGGAGAAGTCCGTGCATGGACAACTGGACTTTGACTAGGAGTCACTTCTTCATCTCCATTGTGCTCCAACTCTCGTTCCTCCAACAGCTGCTCGTTGAGCTCCCTCAGCTGTTTCAGAAAGCCATCGTTGGGGTAAATGGCACGCTTCTTTCTCAGGGTCATCAGAGCCTCCAGGATGGTCATGTGGTGGTAGATCATCAGGTAAGCAGCCACAAGCACAGCCGAGCGACTGACTCCCATTTCACTGCTGACAAGGATTTTGCCTGCAGACATCAAATATAGAATTAGCTATTTCCAATAACACACAGAGTGTGCTCTGATACAGAGCACAAAAGCATTCTCTGACTAGTGGTAAAAAGCTGGCAATTGTATGTTTCAGTGACTGAAACCAATACTAAATATTTGTTATCTTTATCTTCATAAAAGTAGTGATAGGTATAACAGGCACATTTGCTTCAAAAGCTGTGGGCAGGCACATTTTAAAATAATCTCAATAAAGTTTCTCTTTTCATGTACACACTTCTCTTCCCCAAATAATCAAAAAAGCTTATGTTAGAAAGTGGTACAGTATTCTTGACTTGTTGGCTGATTTAGGGTAAGACATTCAAGCTTTCCATGTTTCAATTTCCCCATATGTAAAAAGGGAAGATATTAGCATTAGCCTCCAGGAAAGTATTGAGAGGCTGAGCAAAAAACTTAATTTTTTATAAGGCACATTATAGGGCTTAAATACAATTCTAGATTAATTTAATTATATTTTTTTGCCAGAATCCAGATCTGCTGGCAAGGCACACTCAAACAGTTCCATGCAGACTGGCTGGAGGCCAGAGTCAGCAGCACAGTCACTCAGAACAGGACAATCAAGCAACTAGCAGAAGAGAGCTGATTTTGAATCTGATGGACTGATACAGCTGCTTCACACTGCTGGGACTCACTGTTCTGTAAACAGTGACTGCAAGAGCTAGAATCAAAGCTGAGGATCTGCTTTATTTCATGGCATTTACACAGAAACCACACCTGGAAGAAAACTAAGCTTTGGCACAGAAGAATTGTGGGGTTTTTAAGGTTACTTTTATAGCAAATTACTGTTACAGAAAAGCATGCAAAGATGAAGACAACATAAACAAGGCTTTGCTAGCTTGCAAATAACTGAAATGACTATTTCTAAATGTGTGATAAAATCCAGTTTAATCAAACCATTTGCACTGAAACTTAATGAAACCAGTTTAAACACCACCTTTATGCTGCTATGTTACCACAAGTATTTACCTAATGCATCTATTGCTACAATCCTAAAATGTCTCTTACACCTTTCTTAATATCTTAAAGTCTCAGCTGCCTTCTAAGTGTTTTAACAGACAGTAATGCCTATCTGAAAGCTTACCCATTCCTCTGCTTTCTTTTAAGGCACCTCTGTCTCTTCTGCTCACTGGGGCCCTTTAACGAGCCAGTTCAACTCACTAACGCAATGGAAAACCACCTCTTCCCTGCTGGGCTGTCATTTTTGCTGGATTAGCAAGCCGAAGGGGTCTATAAGCATCTGTACTATGCCAAGGGTAGCAGCAGGCATTAAGAGGAAGAACATATGTGGGTAAAGTGTCCTCCTTGTGGTGGTGTTGCTGAACTATTAAAATTGGTTGAACTTTACTAACAGAACTTCTCACTTCTCTTACTGTCACTGCTACTAGGAGGTGACCTGTTGTCTCTCTGCAAAAGTTAAATGCATTGAGTACAAGGGTGAAGAATATTGGTGATATCACTGATTGTGGTGTTCATTTTCACATTGGATTCCATAAAAATATTTCTGTCTACAGAAGCTGCAACAAAATGACCTGTATGCACTGGAGGTCCACAGAACAACAGTTGCCATGGAATCGGAATCTAACAAATTATACAGTAGCTACAGCAGTAGTAGTGTAGACATCCAGGGAGTCAATATGGCTGTTTGGATTGTTCTAGAAAATCAGCCCATTCTTTTACATAAGCATACTGGCAAAACAGAAACAGTGCACAGGAATATACCAATATATACAGTATTCTATAATATCGATATTAAAAAATGTATTTATTGGAGCAGGGCTTCACCTCTTTGCAGTAGTAGGGTACCTTCAAAGCACCCGAGGGACGTGGCTCACAATGTAAATGCAAGAACCTGTCTGGGGCTTGCAGCAAGGGCTGCCGGGCTGCCTCCTCTTACAAGTTTGCCCCCTCCTGTCTTGAATGAGGCATGGCAGAAATGGGCAGTGCTCATTGTAACTGGACGCTGAGAACAAAGTGTCTGCCTTCTACCCAATTACAAACGTGGCACTGGCTGTTCATCAGAGTAATGCTTCCACCCATTAATCCCCAGGCATTCTGGAACCACTGTAATCTCCTCTTACCCCTGTAAGTCAGCAGTGC
The DNA here is from genome assembly GCA_025447755.1 of Corythornis vintsioides. Classification (NCBI taxonomy): domain Eukaryota; kingdom Metazoa; phylum Chordata; class Aves; order Coraciiformes; family Alcedinidae; genus Corythornis; species Corythornis vintsioides. The sequence continues at coordinate 29,716 of JAOEGS010000403.1, forward strand.
TTCATCAAGGAACTCTGCAGCTGGGCGGAAGTGTTTGGAGATGTCCATATCAGGAAAATCATCCACTTCAATGCCCAGGTATTGGATATTCAGACCATTGTAGAACCCTGCTCCTGTGTATACACCTGTACCATGAGCTGCATTCAACACATGTGTGATTCCCAGTCTCTTCAAACGGCTTTTGTTCACTGCCACACTTCTTCAGAAAAGAAAAGAAATGTTAGCTATCAGTGCTCCTGTTTTGGGTAGGAAAGAAGCAGTCTGCTACAAGGTCTACAGAGCTCCCAGTCCGTGTTACTCATCCAACAAACCACTCAGACTTTAATGTCCTAGGAGAGTTCTACAGGTATTTTGTTCTAATACTTGCTGGGAAAAGGAAATGAGAAACCTGCACTCATTAGCAGAGCTGCAATGCTCAGTTTCCACTCCAGCTTGATTTTGAATTAATGCTGCCATCCTAGGTTCAGTCTATTTACTTATTTCTCAATTTTTATCACTCTGTAATTGTTTTACACTGTATCTCCCAATTCTGTCTGGTCACTTGCACAGATGTTTCAGACAGCTGAGCCATAGCACAAAAGACCAAAACATTTCCACACAATAGCTGCTATGGCATTTCTTTAACTCTCTTTTACACTTTAAAGACTTTAGTCCCAATTCCAGGGCAATCTAATCAGAATTCTAATCTATCAAAATAGCATTGGAAAGCTGCTGGTTCTATTCCAGAAGTATTTGCTTTTTGGCATGCAGAGATCTTTGTGAGAATATTCTGAAAAACACTTTGGGGGTCTCTAGGGATGAAAGGTATTAGATGCATGTAATACATGTTATGCCTTCAATGGTTCCATCTGACCCTTCACTGGGAATCTCCTGCAACTTGATGACAAAAGCTGACACTCACTTTTCTGCTATGAAGACATTAGGCCAGACTTCATCCACAGCATCCCTGGGGGTCTCCAGCCTGTCCTTCACAAGTGCTCTCTGCAAGTCCATCACACATGGTGTGTTAAACAAGCTGGTGTCATCAATCTTTTCCTTAACTCGGTTGTACAGATCTTCCACCATCAGCTGCTGTGCAGACTCTAACATCCTGGGACACACTGAATTTACTGTGGTGTCCTTTGTCTTCAGTTCTGGAATAAACTGACATTGTAACTAAAAGCATGTAAAAACAACACAGATATATGACCTGTCATTCTTTGTTCCTGGAATATGCCTCGTGCCTTGCTTTTTTTTCCCAGTACCATCAGGCCATCCTGTCTGCAATGTATGCAACATGCTTATCTAGTAGCCTTAATGGAGTTAGTAATGGGAAGAGCACACTGCACTGTCCCTTCAGTCCACAGACCCACACTGACCAAAAGTCTGAGAGTTAATGGCACACTCATTCTAGACCCAGAAGAATGCAGTTGTTCTCTACAGCTTTCTGTAGAGGGAAAGCAAGAGAGGGAGGTGCTGAGCTCTTCTCTCTGGGATCCAGCAACAAGACATGTGGGAACAGTTCAAAGCTGTGTCAGAGAAGGTTCAGACTGGACATTACAAAACATTTCTTTACCAAGATGGTGGCTGAACTCTGGAATAGGCTTCCTAGAGACAGAGTCAGTGCCCCAAACCTGTCAGTGTTTAAGAAAATTTGGACAATGCCCTTAATCATTTGCTTTAGCTTTTTGCCAGCCTTGCAGCAGTCAGGCAGTTGACTGTTGACAGATGATCACTGTAGGTCCCCTCCAACTGAAATTATTCTATTCTTTCTGTTCTATTCTATTCTATTCTATTCCTGCAGCAAGCAACCAGCAATCAAACTGTATTCACCACTGCAGTACATGATTCTGACACAGATTCAGTGCAGAGCTTCAAAGGAAGTCACCAAACTTTTCTGTAAGTTGTTACTTCTTTGTGGTCTTCACCACTACCTCAGGTGGGGTTTTCTCACAAAGGCTTTTTCATCATTTTAAGAGCTCTGGATGAGACAGGCAAAACAAGTGCAACTCAAGTCTCTATTATTTACATCATTATTTTACCTCTCCTCTTACCTTCATTGATTATTTGTTTGGCAGCCACAGCAGATGACAGATGGATTGGCTCCATTAAGATGCTCTCTGTATCAGTGTCTGATATCAGTGAATACCTGCCAATGAACCACACTGCCTATTAGGCAAATGCCCTCCACTGGGATCCCATCTCCAGGACTTTAGCCAGAAGAAAGTAGCAGAGAACTGGAGCAATGAGGATACTACTCTGCAGGCAGCAGGGAAGTCCCAGCTCTTCTACCACCCCTCACCCCCACCCTGCTATCCAATGTTGCACTACAAGCTTCAAATATGCCCTGGGATCCAATGGTTGCAGGATGTAGACAGGGAGTAGACTCCCATGGGGAGGAACTGCAGTGGGCTGGGAGTGCAACAGAATGAACTGGTAAAGGAGTTTTGGGCAGAGAAAATCAGTGTCTGTTTTGAAACCCAGAGGATTGTGTGGATCACAAGGAACAGTCTCACAAATTCCTCTCACTTAGACACTTGTAACCATTGTCCTGACTAGAATGTATTCAACAACTCAAAACAGATTATTCTAGAAAAACACTGGCTTTTTAGAATTATTATTCTTTATCTAATTTCCTACAACCATCCTTTGAGTTATTAGAAGCTTCAATATAAGCATTAAGATTGAAGCCTGTGAATCCCTCAGTATTCAGTACATTGGTCACTTCATAGCATGAATCTGTGCTCAGTCACTCTACTCACATAGTGCTCACTGCAGGTCAGAAACAGCTATGAAACCCAGAAACACCCTTGAAAGGAGTTATTTGACACCCAGCATGATATGCTTAAGTTTTGGTTAAGCAAAAAAGGGCTGCAATCTTGAAACAAATATCCATATGGGTCCACCTGTAAATCCAGCAAATCTTTTATTTAGACCATCTTAAGACAATATTTTACAGAGCTTTTTCCCCAAGGCATGCTCTCTACATTTCCTTTCAAATAGATGGTACAGATCACTGGGATAAATTTGCTGCCACTGCAGAAGCTATCTGGCAATGCAGGCTTGCAGTACTTGCAACACACCAGTTTTGTTTAATTAAATCAGGAGGATGATTAACATGTAGTCAGGATACAGCAAAATGTCTGGAGAGCTAAACTACTGTCATTCTCCAGAATCAAAATGGAGGGCACAGCAATCAGAAACCACTTAATGGGCTTGTCTAGGTCATTTAGTTGGGTTCCAGCACTTGTCAGCCATGACTGAAAGAAATCCTCTCCTAGCTCATCTAAGTATTTTATGAGATGAGTAAGGGGAGTTTCAGCCTTGTTTACAAGAGCTGACACAAATATGCAGCTAGCCCTGCCTTCAATTACTTTTGCCATAAAGGTTGCCTCCAAGCTCAATACAAAGATAACAGTTGGTTAATAATCTGCCACCACAGCCTCAACACACTTCACATGTAGCTGTCCCAAGCACCCAAGAAACACCCAAGTCCAAAACTGCCCAAGGAAGGGCCTCATTGTGGTTGGGAAAGACCTTGCTCAGCATTGCTTTTGTCATTGATAGCAAGACAGCAACTGTAGAGGTGCTTCATTTTGAGTAACTGATGAGCAGGAGGAGAGTGTTTTATCAAGTTCCATACAAAATTTTACTTTCTGTGATCTCACTGAACTTCCTAAACAGCTTTTAAACAGAAATAAATAAAGATAAATGAAATGAGCACACTCTTCTTTTTCTGCAGTGCCCCACAGTTAATGGGAAACATTTCATAACCTTATACTTATGAGGGCCACTGGGGCAGGTTCTTTTCAAGCTTGATCCCTATTCCTTGCCTTCAGCTACAGCATCACAGAGTGTATAGAAAACCCTGCAGAGCGTTTTGCTTTAGGAGAAGAGTACAAAGGGATGTATTTTTCCTTTTATTAGGAGAAAACACATCTAATCATGCGTATTTTGTGTGAGATAACTCAATTTCTGCATGCACTGTGACAGTCTCCTATTCAGAGCCTGAAGCCTGTAGCTAAAGATGGCTCTGAGCCAAACCCAAATCCAAAGACTCACAGTCTTTCTGTGGCTGCAAAAGCCTAATACCAACATTAAAAAAATCCAGTGGTCTTTATAATGGACTGAAATACAGGGCTGAGTTTGGGAAGAGTTGAAATCTGGATCAGAAGTTTCAGCTTAGGAGTGGACATAGTGACTTAGTCACATTGTCACATAGTCACATTGTGTGACTTAGTCACATTGTCACATAGTCACATTGGGTGACTTAGTCACATTGGGTGACTTGGTCTAGGTGATCCTGCTCTGGCAGGGGGGTTGGACTAGATGATCTTCTAGGTCCCTTCCAACCCC